>VDFB02262150.1:0-45961 GCA_007258455.2 Sequoia sempervirens | reverse complement strand
ATTTATAGCATAATATTGATGACTATTGTTGTCATCTAGATATAATTTGACAATTCTTAGAAACTATTTGATCATGATTAACACACCCTTATTGATCATTGTTGTTAGGGTTAGAGATATAGGCTATTTTTCAATTTTTGGAATATATACTAGTCTAACCTTTAATTTTTATCAATTTAGTATTCACAAAAGCCTATTGATTCATAGTCTAGGGTTAATTAATACTAACCAAATTTTACTAATTACTTATGATTTTTTTGGTTTTGTAATACCCCTCGTGTTTTTGATACTCTTAGATACTCTTTTGTGTTGGTTTTGTACTTGGTTTGTGATGGTGATTAGTTCACCATTTTGGTTTTGTGTGGGTTCATAGTTTAGTTGGTTTGATGAACATGATATTACTTATGATGCTTGATGATACATTACGTGATGATCATATTATTTGGTTATGTTATGGCTTTCTTTAATAATATATGTGGTGATTTTGTGGTTTAATGTTGCTATGGATTTTGATGTTATGTTTTTGGGTTTCTAGGGAGAGTGGCTCTACGTGGGCGCCAACGCACAAAGTGATTGTAAGGATAACCCACGTTAGAGTTAGAGTAATAAGTGATAACCTAATTAATTAATTAGGGGATGGGTAGTAAGACATTAACAAGATAACTATGGATGCCTCGTCCACCTATTAGGGCTTTCAAAGACTAAAGATGGGATGAGAAGGTTGTGGTTGGAAAGATCGTTGGCTCATCTCCACAAGAGGTTAACGGTTTCGCACAAGTCACCCTATGGGCCCGGTGCCTAGAGAAAGGTAGTCAGGATAAACCATGTAGGACTGTGCGATGCCACTCTCCTATAGCATTCCCTTGAGTTGTTGCTAACATCTGGAAGTGTTCTTTTGATATTATGTTTCCTTTATGTGTTCTCTTGCTTTTCATGTTTGGAGTTTAGTCTTGTGTTTCTGTTTGGATGTTCTTGGTTGGGGATCCTTCCTTATTTACTCCTAGCACGAGGGTGGTTGGGTGGAACATACTACACACCCCATTGGGTCCCTTGTCATGCAGTTGTAGCATTCAAAGTAGAGTTTTGTAGATACAACTTGATCCAGAGTTCACATGTTACCAGATGTATATTTGTACTCCAGTTGTATTTTATGTACTGATGTATTACTCCCACGTGTGTTGGGAAGATTTATGATGTAATCTTGTATATGTATTCAATGAGATGTACTAGAAGACTAATGTAATGAATAATCACACTATGTAATTCATCCTTGAACTATGATTGTAAATATTGTTAATGTTGTGATGTATCTGTGGAAATATGTACATAATATTTCCATGTTTAATTTATTGTAAATGCATATATCATGGTTTTCATTTGGATTATACTTGCCACATTGTTTACCATCAATGAATGTTTAAATGGAGATATGTGAATGAATGGGTTACGTTAGTAGAATTGGTAATTACATGTATCAACTTTATTATGGGATGGTTGTGTAATGTCCTCATGTACCCCAAGGGACTTAGGTGTTTAACTTGTAATCATTAGCTATGTTAATTGCATTAGTAAACGTAGTGTACATTCTTTATGTTTTTAAAAAAAAAATTGTGTTTTTAGTTGTCCCTTTGGGGTTTGCACGACAGAGTGTTACAACTTGGTATCAGAGCTAGGTTTGCTAATGCTGGGTTCTCTAGGTACTTTTAGTTTGTTAGGAAACCTTTGTGTTTAACTATTGATCTCACATATACCCCAATTGATGTGTAGGATCATGCCTCGGGGTAGAGGTCGTGGTCAAGGAAGAGGCCAAGGTGGTGGTTGTGGGGCCAACCACCAAATTCCATCACCTTTGAGTTCCTATGGTTCAGAGCATGAGGAATGACAGAGTTCCTAAAACAATTTGTCAGTGGTGGTTAGAACCTGAAACAACTGAGTCTAGATGGTGGTTAGTTGCAACACCTACTTGAGAAGATACTCGGGCATTTAGGCCCTAGGCAAGTGGAAGAACAACTATTGGAAAGGGAAAGGGGGAGATCACTGAGATGCAAGGAAATAACACCAGATCAAGATGCAGTAGTGGTGGGTCACATGAGAGACCTATTGAGAGCACGACCTCCCACATTTGATGGTTTTGGTGGGGGTCCTGAGGCAGAGACATGGTTGATCGATCTAGATAGATGCTTTTCTATGCATCCCTATAGTAGTAATACCAAGGCTAGATGTGCCATTATGCGCCTCAGAGGCTTCGCATCCACTTGGTGGCAGCTAGAAAAGAAGAGATTACATATTGACATCAACATGGTGACTTGGGAATTGTTTATGGAGAGATTTAGGGCCCGTTTCCTTTCTAATCACTGGAGGGAGTGCAGAGCAGATGAATTCCATGAATTAAGACAGATGGCAATGTCCATTGAACAATATGAGCGTCATTTCTACGAGCTCAATCAGTATGCAGGGATCAAAAAAGATGAGGCAATGCTTGTGTAGCACTTTGTCAGGGGATTAAATGCCTGAATTAGTGGTGGAGTGAGAGTCTTCGAGCTGAAGAAAATGGAAGTAGTTGTTAAGAAGGCTTGTCTAGTAGAAGAAAATTTAGTAATGGAATTGGGAGGTCACATAGGAGTTTAGATCGGCAGTGCCCCAACATCAGGTTTTGGTTCTAGAGGTGGACAACCTCAAGCTGCAGGGTCTTCCAAGAATTTTGGGCACCCTCTAAGGGTGGTCTGTAGCAGTAACAGTCACAGCCCAAAAAAAATAAATCACAGCCTCATCAGGGAGACAGATCTTAGAGCAGGAAGAACCAAAGTTGGCAGCAAATTAGGAAGGATCATTTTGAGCAGCCTACATAGAGCACACAATCGACACCTTCTCGAGGAAGTTTTTAGTAGTCAAGTGCACTGTCCGATGTCAAAGGTTTTGGATGAGGCATAGGTTTTTTCTCTTGTGGGAAACAGGGAAATATTGCCAAACAGTCTCCACAAAGGAGCACTATAGGTTTTAGTCAGAGACCTGTTGCTTCTGAGCTGACAGTGGGCAATGTAGGTAGAGCACATTGGGTGTTTGTGACAGTGGAAAATTGTTAAGCTAAACATCACGGCACTATAATTGAGATATCGGGTACATTATATGGCACTAGCATATCCATTCTCTTTGATTCTAGAGCATTAGATTCATTCATTTCTCCTTCAGTAGTAGAGTGTTGTAGACTAGTGGCAATAAGGCAAGGCATTAAGTGGCAGGTCAAATTGGCCTCCAGGGTAAAGTAGTTTTTGAGTCACTAGTTCAGGGCTATAATTTGCAAATTGGGTCACTCATGACTACGGTGGATCTCTGAATCCTACCTGTTGGTTCATATGATGTGGTTCTAGGTATGGATTGGTTGAGTTCCCACCGTGCCATAATTGATTGTTGACGCAAGGTTGTGCATTGTGTTGATGATTCTGGTAATGAGATTGAGATCATTGGTATACAAAGACCTATCTCACTATGTTTGATCTCAGCCATGCAATTAAAAAGGTGCTTTAGGAAAGGGTGTCAGTTGTTTGTTGTGTCAATAAATGACTTGGATTTGGGAGAGAGTCAAGAGATTTCATTGGATGACTACCCTCTTCTTAAGGAATACTCAGATGTTTTTCTAACTAAAATTTCGGGGATGCCACCAAAGTGTGACATCGACTTCATAATTGACCTTATACCTAGAGCTGAGCCTATATCTTAGGCTACATACCAGATGGAAACTCAGGAATTCCAGGAACTCTATTTCCAGTTGGAGGAACTTCTAGAAAAAGGATTCATTTGTCCTAGTGTTTCCCCTTGGGGAGCACTGGTTATATTTGTGAGAAAGAAGGACGGTTCACTCAAATTATGCATTGATTACATGGAACTCAATAAAGAGACGATCAAGAATCAGTATCCTTTGTCGATAATTGATGACTTGTTTGATCAGATAAAAGGAGCTCTGGTTTTCTCCAAGATTGATCTTAACTCTGGCTATCATCAGTTGCGAATAGCCGAATCTGACATTCATAAAACTGCATTTCACACTCGTTATGGGCATTATGAATTCACCGTTATGTTGTTCGGGTTGACAAATGCACCATCAATTTTTATGAGCCTGACGAATAGAGTCTTCTGAACCTATTTGAATAGGTTTGTGCTTGTGTTTCTTGATGACATCTTGGTTTACTCTAAATCAATGGAGGAGCATGAGGAGAATTTGAGACAGGTATTACAATGCTTGATGGGCAATCAGTTGTTTTCTAATTTGGATAAGTGTGAGTTCTATAAAACAAAAGTAAAATACTTGGGGAACATCATCTCAGGTGTAGGTATCATAGTGGATCCATCAAAGATATAGGCCATTGTTGATTGGCCAACACCTAAGAATGTTCAAGAGATTCATAGTTTCATGGGGCTAGCAGGCTATTATCAGTGGTTTTTTTAGGGCTTTTCAAGGATCACACATCCCATCACTTATGTTCAAAGGAAAGGGAAGAAGCTCATTTGGTTAGATCAGTGCCAGTTAGCATTTGAGACCCTTAAGGACAGGTTGACTAGTGCACCTATATTAGCTGATCCTAATCCTACTAGGGATTTTGTGGTGTGCACAGATGCTTCCTTAGATGGCTTGGGAGCCGTTTTGATGTAAGAAGGATGTGTAATTGCTTATGAATCCTGCAAGCTCAAGGATCATGAACTAAATTACCCCACACATGACTTGGAGTTAGCCATAGTGGTGCATGCCCTTGTGAGATGGAGACATTTCTTATTGGGTCAGAGGTTCGAGCTTCATAGTGATCATCACAGTTTGCAATACATTTTTAGGCAGCAAACCTGAATGCCAGGTAGAGGAGGTGGATGCAATTCCTCTGTGAATATGATTTTGAGGTCAAGTATGTTCAGGGCAAGGAGAATGTAGTGGCAGATGCTCTGAGTCGGCGAAGACATGAGATTTCTATAGTGGCTCTCAAGGTGTATTTAAGGAGTCAGGTCCTCACAACACTTCCCAAAGATAGCTAGTATCAGCAAGTGAAATCAGAGATTGAATTAGGTAGAGCTTTGGAAGGAAAGTTTGTAGGTTACTCATTGGAGTCTGATGGTCTTCTGAGGTATTTGTGTCACATGTACACGCCTTCTATCAAGGGTATTTGGACTCTAATCATGACTTAGGCACATCGGGCTCCCTACTCTGCTCACCTGGGAGTTAAGAAGATGCATGCAAATCTTTGTGCACAGTACTTTTGGGTTGGCATGAAGAGGGGTATTACAGATTTGGTGGCTAGATGCTTAGAATGTCAAAGGGTTAAGGTAGAACACTAGCATCCCGTAGTTCTTTTACAACCTCATCTCATTCCGAAATGGAAGTGGGACATAATTTTAGTAGACTTTATTGTGGTATTTCCTATGACTTCTCAATGACATGATGCTATCATGGTCACGATTGAAAGACTAACCAAGGTGGCAGACTTCTTCCCCGTTTAATCATCTTACACTACTTCTTCGGTTGCTAGGATCTTCATGGAATATATTGTTTGTCTGCATCGTATCCCACAGAGAATCATTTCCGACAGAGATCCATTGTTCACATCTTCATTGTGGACATCATTGTAGCATGCCTTAGGAACCCAGTTGAATTTTAGTTCTGCTTACCATCCTGAAATAGATGGTCAGATAAAGAAAGTTAATCAGGTTCTTGAGGACATGCTTCGTATGTACGTGATGGATCAACAGTCACGTTGGGAGGATTATTTGCATCTGGTGGATTTTTCCTACAACAATGGATATCATAGCTCAATTGGTATGGATCCCTTTCAGGCACTATATGGTCATCCCTATAGGACCCCATTAAGTTGGGACTGTCTTGAGGATAGAGTTCTCTTGGGTCTTGAAAAGCTTTAGGACATGGAGAAATAGGTAGCTCACATCAGAGAGCATCTTGTGGCAGTATAGGATAGATAGAAGAAATATGTTGATGCACATAGAATTGACCATTAGTTCTTTGTTGGTGATCGAGTCTTTTTGAGAGTGTGGCCGCGAAAGAGTCCAATCTATTATGGAAAGGGTTCCAAGCTTGCACCTCAATTTGTTAGACCATTTGAAGTTTTGGAGAGGATTGGCCCCATTGCTTATCACCTAGCATTGTCACCCAATCTATCATGGGTTCACGATGTGTTTCATGTTTTTGTACTTAGGCCATATTATCTAGATGTTTCTCATGTACTTGATTGGGATGCACTATAGGTCAAGGATGGGCAGCTAGCACTCGAGCCCGTGGTCATGCTACAACATCGAAGATTTTCTCTCAGGGGCAGAGATATTGAACAGGTGCGGCTTTAGTGGGACTTGAATGATGAGACTTTGGTGACATGGGAGGATGCATCCCATATTAGAGAGGCTTACCCATATTTGTTTAGTGGCTTCTAGGAGTAAGCCATGTTCTAGGAAGGGAGGATGTAATACCCCCGTGTTGTTGATACTCTTAGATACTATTTTGTGTTGGTTTTGTACTTGGTTTGTGATGGTGATTAGTTCACCATTTTGGTTGTGTGTGAATTCATAGTTTAGTTGGTTTGATGCACATGATATTACTTATGATGCTTGATGATACATTACGTGGTGATCATATTATTTTGTTATGTTATGGCTTTCTTTAATAATATATGTGGTGATGTTGTGGTTTAATGTTGCTATGGATTTTGATGTGTTTTCTAGTGAGTCTTGGTGAAAGGACAAAGTAGCATCACTTGCTCGGAAGTGCCCTTCTACCCCGCGACTACCTTTCACGATGTGTCTACATTGGAGATTTATATGCTCTTGACGTTTGTTTTTATGCAAGGTGCAGGTGCAAGACACCGACTCCACTTACTTGACAAGTCTAAGTGTGTCTCATAAACCCAATGGGTATGATGTTGAAAAGGGAGTTGATAAGGAAGTGTCCCTGTCCCAAGTTCGCCACCCCGTTGTGAGTCTTACAATATCATTGTCTCGACCTTGTCTTTGTTTCAGTATGGGTTAGTGTTGGTCATTTATTTTAGTTTGTGAATGTTTGTTATTTAATTAATATTTATTTTTATGTGTGATTAATTAATGATATTTAGCTGATATGATTATTTGTAGGTAATTGTGGTTAAGTTAATCGTTAGATTTAAAATATTGTAATTTAAAATGTTGTAATTTTTTTTTTTTTAATTAATTAATAGATCTATAAATTAATTAATTTAAATAAATAACGTTGTTAAGAATTGTAGATTATCTCTTTCAAATATTAAAATTATAAAATTAAATGATATTATCATGTGGAGGATAAATATTAAAAATAATAAATAAATAAATGTCGGTATTGGCATGGTGTGATGGTTTATAGGTGGCATTGTTGTTCTTGCCACCAAGGTTCAAACCCCGTTGGGGTGGTATTGTTGAATGGTTGTATCCGGTTCATAGCTCCGGTCAAAAGCATTTACCCCTTGAATAAATTTTTAGAGGGATAAATGTGAGCTTTACAATCAAGAAAAAAGGAACCAATGCATGTTGTGGATTTTTAAAAAAGAAAGAGCTTTATTTATTTTATTATTGTGCAAAAGAAGAGGGTTTTTTTTCTTCACGAGAATGGTTTTTTTGGTGTTCTGGGAAGAAGTAACAAGGGTTTGAAGAAAAAGTGTGTGCTTCTCTGTTAATTTTTCTATAAAGAAAAATAAAATAGATTGATTCAAAATTTACCTTGAAGATGATATTGGAGAAGGATTGGATGAAGAAGATTACTTTCGAGAAAGGAAGAAGGGTTGTCGTGCTTGTGGTTTCGACATCAAACGTAGGACTCCAGGTTCCCTTTTTTTTCCATTTAATTCTTTTGTTTTTGTTAGTTTCTATAAGAAAAAATGAAAATCTTGTTTGTCGTGCCTGAATTTGATAATTATATTTAAAAGAAGATTGTGTTTTGGAATTTTGGTTTTTGGTGAAACTTTAGAATCTTCTATAGAAAAACTATTGAAAACCCTCTAGTTCTTCTCCAATAAATTTAGTGGTGAAATACTCATTTGGAAAAAAAATAAATTATGTTGTGGTTAAATTTGCATGCCTAGATTCATATTTTGTCAGAAGGAAAATCAGACTATTATTTCCTTTTATTTTTAAGTTTATATATATATATATATGAGTTGTGCAAAATATATATATATATATATATATATTTATTAAATGGGGTGGAGGGGCTACCCCCACCATCGCCATCCCCATAATGAAATGCATTGTTACCACAACTGCGACCCCTGTATGGGGGTTGGCTGGCAGCGTCCACATAGTCATATGGCTGTGGGCTACGAGCTATTAAAAGTTTTAAATTTTTTTATTTTTAAATTTGTTAAATTAAATTTTATTTGATTTGTTCTTTATTATATATATATAGATGTATATATATATATATATTTTAATATATATATATATATATGTGTGTGTGTGTGTGTGTGTAAATATACAATGGATTATATTGTTAATTTTATAATGTTAATTTAAACATATGATTTTAAATATATATATATATATATATTTATTTATATGTATATACATATATATGCTTAATAGCATGTATATATATATACATACATGTGTGTGTGTGTGTGTACATTTTTATATATGTTGAAATTATAGAAAAGTTGGATGATGTTAAATTGCAAAGTTTGGTTTTATGAGTTGATTGATTAAATTATAAATATATTTTTTTTAATTAAATTAAGTTGAATGATTTCGGGTGAATTAATTATTTATATTTCTTGGTAAAAGTTTGCAATGAGATATGTTAAACTGTGGAATACTTGAGTACGTGATTGTTTAATTCTTGAATTAACTGTTGTTTTCACTTAATTGGGTTATGGTCATGTGGGAAAACCATTAAGTTAGTTTATCCTTTTATAGGAGCTTAAGTTTTTGTTTAAGACTTCTAGAGGCATGGGAAAATGGTGATTTGTTTTATGGTCTTTTAATTTGATGCTTGTTACTATTTGACTTTAATTGTGATTTTAATTTTACACTTGGGTTGTACCCATCTTTATAATATATTGGTATTATATTTGGTATTCTTGTAACTTATAAGAATAATTATAATCTTCACATTATTGTTGATGTTACAAATTTATTTATCTTTAAAGGTCACACAAATATATATATATATATATATATATATATCACACAATAGCTACCACCAATCTGATAAGATAAAAAATATTAAAGAAATTGTAGATTATCTTTAAAAGAAAAATAGATTTATTTTTAAATAAGATAAGATAAAATATTTGCTTCATTGTTGTCACAATCCCAACAATATTTAAAGATAATATAATATTTAATATTTATTGTTCTCACAATCCAACATTAAGTGCAATATTGGTTCTCAAAAAAGATGGGTTGATGGTAACTACTATTTATAAAATATGGATCAATGAATTTCAATCAAAAACTATATGACTAAATCTTGATATTAATATGAGGAACACATTCACTAAAGTTGCTCAAATAATTGGATATACACCTGGCAATGCACTAATCCTGATATTAATGCTCTAATCTTTGGCATGACCAATTTTGGACAACATCGAGTCAAGATATTTGTGGTCGACAAAATCAAAGCGCACAAGAGAGGATAAGTGTCATGATCAACTATCTATTGTAAGACTTCCAATGTAAAAATCACTCATGAAGAGCTATAGTGAAAATACAATTTTGATTCCCAAAAAAATACATATCCATATATATTTAAAAAAAAATTAATGCATAATAATTACGAATTAAATATACATTGCAAAATTTTAGATGACCAATTCATTACAATATACAAAATAAATAGCATAAAATAAAAATGCATATTTAATTAGATATAATTTTCATGATAAAAAATAAAATCATTCAATTAAAAATAATAAATGAGTTTTAAAATTTAATTTTTAAAAAAATTAAAAAGTGTATCACTTCAATAGTGTTTAATCAACTACCAAAATAAAATAAATTAAAAAGTGTATCACTTCAATAGTTTTTAATAGTGTTTAAGTACATTCAATTTGTCAAAAATAAATAAAATGTAAAGACTTCATTCTACTCCATAAGCTTGTTGCTATTTCCTCCCCAACAATATTGAAAAGAACATCATTTTCAAACATAATCAAATTGTGCTAAGAGCTCTTGTATTCATATCTCCCCATTCCTCATTAGTTATATTCACAAGTTTCTTTTACTTTCCTACTAACACTTTGTGCAGTCTTTGTTGGGCCAAAAAATCATGCATCTTAAGCTTCCATAGCTTAAATTTATTCTTCCCATTGATCTTCTCCATCTCATACCTTGTATTTGAACATTTTTCATTTGATGTCGCAAAAAAATATCAAATCCTAATACAATTGCTAAAAAAATAAAGGCTTTGATAACACTTGTTGAAAAAAAGTGAGTCCATAAAATCATATAATATTGCAGCATAAATTAATTGTAAGAAATAAAAGAAAAAATAAAATAGAATAACAAAGCAATGTTTAATAAATAATAGATTTATGGGGTAAAACCTTGACAATATTCCAAGAAAATATCCAGAAGGCAAGATATCAGTGTTCGTATAACTCTTAGGATTAATTACAATCTTCACATAATTATTGCTATTACAAATTGATCCGGCTTTGAAAGTTACAAAGATATATAGTATCTTTCACACAATAGCTATCATCAATCGTAGAAAAAAAATATTCCTCTTAAAGAAATTGTAGATTATCTTTAAAAGATATAAATTTGCTTCATTGTTGTCACAATCCCAACAATTTTTAAAGATAAGATAATATTTTTTCTTTATTATTGTCACAATCTTAGACTAAATGCAACATTCCTTATCATAAAAGTTAAATTGATAATAATTCTTATGGATCAATGAATTTCACTCAAAAACTATACAATCAAATACAGACCCCGACGTACTTGATTCGCTCTAATGCACTAATCTTTGACATGACCGATTTTAATTTACTTATTCGACTTCGTGATAAGACTCGCTAATTTCACGACTTTTCTTTAAGTAAATGAGAGGAATTCGAGAGGTGCCGACTATATTCACTTGACTGAGACGACTTTGATCTGTAATTGGATTTAAAGCTCACAATACACTTCATGTCACTTCTTTCGTTTCATTCTAGATAAAATTACTTTCCGACTCACAACTTTATCCCACCTGACGTCATCCTCAGATTCGCAATACGTATTTACCCATGATGTCATTTCCCATTTATTTTAGATGCATTTCACAAAAGTGGCCACTAAAATGAATGAAAAAATGACATGCAAATCTAAACACCCATCATGTCATTTTCCATTTATTTTAGATGTAATATCTATTCATGTATTTAGAAAAGTCCTTCCATAAAGTGGTCACTAAAATAAATGGGAAATGACATGTGAATATGTGGCTGATGTCAGGTGGGGTATAATTGTGAGAATGTAATTTTATCTAGATTGAAATTGAAAACAAGGATAATATATATGTGTGTTTTTGTATTTATTTTTCATTTTGGATTCTTGTTATGAATTTTTTATTTACAAAATATAGATGGATTAGAATTCATTTCAAGACATCGATTTTCAAAATGTTAAGTACAAAATATGGTGAACCAAAAAAAAAAATTAGACAACTAGCAAGAAGGAACAATAGCAACGGAAAAATGACAAGTAATTTTTTGATTGTCTTGCATTATATAGACACTACAATCAATATGTAAAATCAACTAGTTGGGTTCATATAAGGAACACCTTTGATGTATAAGTATTTAGTATACAAAATATTTAATATTAATTATTAATATATTTATATAATGATGTATAATATATTTTTATTAATATGAAATAAATATAATTTCAACAATATTAATTACTAATGATAAATAATACATAATATACAATATATTAATAATATATAATATATTTAATATTAGATATTATTATATTTACATAATGATGTATAATATATTTAACATTAATATGAATAATTATTACTGATTATCAATTATTATTACTTAATTACTATCATTAATATATGATATACTATTTAAATTATATTTAATTTATTTAAACTATGTTTTAATAATTATTAAAAAATAGCTTAAATAATAATTTATGGCTTAATATATTTCTTTATAGTTTTAATAGTATAATATATATTAATTATAATTATTAAGTATATAATATTTTTTTTTTATCGATAAGCAAGAGATTTTATATTAATATGATAAAAAGATACATTAATCGAGCCCAGCCTAGGCAACCTGCAAATACTCTGTACATCACAAGACACCAAAAAAACTGACTCAGAAGACACCCCTTCATAGGACTACTAGATGCCCAACATTTACAAACATTGTACCATATTTTCAATTAATATAGAGATAATGTCGAACATCGGCTTAGCTTGAAAATCCCTAACACATTATACTTTGTTTCAATTAGAAAAACAAAAGGAGATAAACTAGCTCCATCACCTATGCCCTATTTACCAAACATTCTGCTAAGCAAAAACCCTAAATTCCCTCTGCCAGGCCAAGTCTTCAACTTGAACTAGATGAAATTTCTTCTTCACGAAGTCCACCCCTGCAATAGCCAATCTCCTATGCTCCACAATTTCAAACCCATTCACTTCCAATAGAAAGGGAAAATAATTAACCAAAGCCTCTGGGTTATGGAGAAGATAGAGATCCCTTAGACGAGGTATACCCTTCCCCAAACGAGTTGTAGCTAGAGCCCTATCTAACCCAACCAACATGTCCTTACAGAATAGACACCTCATGATAACCTTCACATCTGCTTTGGAGACCTTGATGTCCAACAAACTCGCCAACACCTGAGAGGAAATGCCAAAATCCAGTTGATACCCTTAAGCTTTCTCCATGAAACCTTTCCCCACAATACATTTGATGGTTGTGAAGGTCAAATAATCGAGATGGCGGATGAGGCATTTCAAATGGAGAGTGTCTATCTTTCCTTCAAACACTACTTGCCTCTTTGAGCTCTTAAGTTGCGCCAAAGTTTCCATGCCGCTCATCTCTAATTCCTTGGTAGAAACCAACAAGATGAACTGACTCATTGCTTGGCGAAAATACAGATTTAGAACAAACGCTAAGCTGTCGACTGATTAAATGAGTGAATGGTGATGCTTAGCAATAATGCCCATAGTAGCTTACCAAGTCCTCGAAAGGATGTCTCACACTTCACAAAGTTGGCAGGTGATGATGATTTTAACACCATTTAGAGAGTTCCCAAAAAAACTGATGTGAACCATGAGGCCAAAGCCACCACCTCGCCTTGTATCTTGCCACTCGACCACTCCAATGTGTCTGCCACATCCACCCACTATGGTGAAATGGAACCTACCCATCCTATAAGGAAAATTAGTGGAGCGTATCTAAAGAAAACTACAAATAGTAGTGCCTTTGGTAACTTTAATTCGATTAGGTTACCTCAAAGACATGAACAACTATGTCCTAATGCAGAAACAGACATAGTTTATTTCCCACATTGATCCATCTGAGAGAAACATGATGGAGAGGGTCTGGGACTTTGAAACAAACACAAAGATTTCAAGGAACTTAATGATGCAATCTCAACCCTTCTTCAGGCACCCTGGTGGAGACAAACCTCAATAATGCACCAAATGACTTATTTTCCTTCCTTATGGACCCAAACCCTAGGAATACTCCTAAAAGACTCAAAAAAACTTGTCTTGAATGATTTCAAAGCCCAACCCTTTGTCTTAGACACAAAACCAAATTTTCACCTTAACTAGGCTTCTAGCCCAACTAGGCCTCTAGTGAAGGATTTTTGACTTTGCACTCAAACGTTCCAAAGGAACCTCCAAAATAATGATTGAAACAGATGTGGTTTGTGATGATACATAACATACTATATTCTTGATGGCACTTGTTTTGGAGCACACCAATCAAAAATCTGTTGTTTCCTCCAATTTAGGCCTAATTAGCCCTCTTTTTCAAAGCAACCCCTCTTTAAACGCAACCCTAGACCATGAAACTTTCAACAGTCCCTTAAAATGACTCAAAACCAAGGATTCCAAGTTTTTAGGCTTCTATGACACTCCTAACATGCTCAAACACAAAACCCTCCTTAACTTGCCTCAAAACAAGGGCTTCTTGAAAACTAACCTTCCAATCACTTCTAGAACTTGTTCATTGAATCTACACCATTAGGACAATATATTTAGTCTATCCCAACTCAAAAACATGCCCCTCATTAAGGAAGATCTTCTGCTGCTATACCCTAGCCTCCAACTTCAAGCACTTTTCACAGTCAAATCTTGGTGTACACCATTTGATTCCTCTTTCCTGCACTTTAGATTGTTAGATTGATATGATAAAAGTTAATTATGATCCATTTCATTGGTCTCAGTCATATATTCCCATGAAATGGATCATTCATCATGAAAGACCCTCAAAACTAGTGCAAATTTTGTGTTTCCTTGAGGATAGTCAATATAAAATGCAAAGAAATTAATTATTACTTCTTTCAGAGCCTTCAATGGTGTTAAAATATGTAGAAAAAAACTCCTAAAGAATCCTACTAGACATAACTTCAATACAAATCAAGTATTCATCAAAAGAACACAATAAAATGCAAGAAAACTGTGTTTTTCACTATTTCTAGAAAATAGTTCGTACAGTACTTGCTCCAAATGCCCAACCTCCGTACAATTGATTCTTTTGGGGTTATAGACCCATTCCCCAACTGACCAAACTGTTTTGGATTGATTACAATGCATAATTACCTCTAAAACACCTAAAACTCATTTTCCCACCTAAAGTGGATTTTCAAAAATTTGAATTTCAAATTTGCAATTTATTAAACTCTACTATCTAAAAACCATTGGATCCTTAATATCCAACTTTATTTGACTCAATAAAATCATAATAAACCTATCTAACCTCGTAGAGCATTATTTTTCCATTTACAAAGCATTTTGGTCCTAGGGTCCTTATCAGGACCCTTAGGACATTTGACTCCTTTCAAGTTCTTTCCCATTTCAAAAGCCATTATAGGCTTCAAAATATTATAATTGATGTTTTGATTTGCTTGACAGGTCCTCCTGACCCCTGCACACTCCTGACCCCTAAAGTGTTCCTTGAAGGGCTTGGGTGCTCCTGCACCATTCTCCCCAAGAGAAATCAGAAACATGCTTCTTGATTAGGAGCTCTCTCGTCCCCTCTGTTTAGGCCTCAAGGCACTCAGCCATATAGCCATCCTCTCAACCTTCACACCGTTAGCTCTCATTTTTCTTCTCTTCGGCTTCGGCTCTATGAAACAATTTGTTTCCAACTGTCAGATCACAACTGTCGAATCATCTAGCTCAACAACGTAGATGTTTCCACTTCCTTGCATGGAAGATAATACATCCAGGTCACACCACGTAGGACAGTCACCCAAATGGTCAACAAATGATCAACTTGTGTCGCATGTTGGTGAGACACTAACTGTGTCTCCCTGATGCCACAAGTCTTTACAATCGATACCGCCAAGGCTTCACTATCGGCAAGAGGTTACATCAAGTCCAGAGAGCTATTGCTAAGACTTCGCCATGTCGCCAAGACCTCACACCAAAGATCACAAGGTATTCTGAAGAGTTCATAGTCAGAAAGACTATCGCTCTTTGCCCAGACATTACACCGAAGTCTTCAAGACACATCGATCTCAACATTCTCATTGGCGAGACAATCGCCATTCAATGAGACATTACACTGAGCTCATAAGTCATTCTGAAGTGTTCCTTAGTCGCCAAGACTTTAGTCATTCGCTGAGAGATCATATCGAGCCCTTTATGTTATACCGATGTCACTATCGACAAGACTTAGGCAAAGGTCTTACCGAAACTTCTGACGTCCATCGCATTCCTATCGGCAAGACAAATAACCTTCGCCAAGAAATCACCCTGCAAGTTCCAAGTCATCCCGAGTCTATCTTGTCGACTAGACTTACCGCTTTCACCAAGACTTCATACCGAAGCCTTTAAGTCATATTGATGTGTTTCACTGTCGGCAAGAGAATCAACCTTCGGCAAGACTTCTTACCAAGGCTTCCAAGTTAGCTCGAAACCACTGCTCACCAAGAGTCACACCGAACCGATGATCCCATGTGCTATCCGCGAGACTTCTGATATTCGATGAGACATCATATCGAAACAAGTCTTTCGGCCAAGGGTCTGCCCGATGTCTTCGAGTGTTACATTGTCACCAAGACAATCCTTCATCATTGAAACTTCACACTGAGATCCTTAAGTTACTCTGAGTGTCCGTCGGTGAGACATATCACTATCGGTAAGACTTCTTACCGATCACCCAAGGGTTTCCCCGAAAGCTTCAACACTGTCGCTGAGACATGTTACTTTTGGTAAGACTTCTCACCGAGCTGCCATAGGTTATCCCGATAACTTCAATGCGTATCCCTGTTGGCAAGACCTTCCAATGTCACTAGGACTTCTTCCCAAGTGTTGAAGTCACTCTGAAGCCCCTGGTCGCTATGAGTCTCCCCGATGCCCGATTGAATGGCCTGTCGGCCAGAGATCTCCATGTGGTGAGAAGTTACAATGACTGCTTTATGTCACAGCGATAGACTCCAAAGTGAAAGCTTTCGGCAAGACTTCTGCAAGGTCACAGCGACCAGACCAAAGAAATTTCACACCAACTTTGCTCTTCTAGAGGTTCCAACTTGTGAGATTGAGGCAACAATTCCAACAATCTCCCACTTGACGAAGATCACGCAGGAACCTTCAAAGCAACCAGAAACTAGGACCACACTAGCTCCACCAATTCAAACCCTGCAATACTCAAGACACCCAATGAACATGATTCCATAGATATCAGTCCATTAGACAATTTGCAACAAAGAACAGGCATCCAACTACAACTCACTGTCCAGCAAAACAACCAATCCCAGCCTTCCAGGAAACCACATAGATCTCAACATGCTCTCATGCTCCATCAAGAATTTTGCTCCAACATCCAAGATGTTCACCATTCAGGCAACAATCATGTCATCTTCCAACATGCCACATGTGGAAGAAGGATACAAAGCCAAGGTGTATAAGCACCATTCCAATGTACACAAGCAAAAGATCCCAGTGATATCTCCAACAAGATACTGCTACCACTTCACTGTGCTCAAACGCTATACAAAAGCAATATCAACTTCAAAGCTTCAAACAGAACACAACAGTGAAGTCATTCTCCAGAAACAAGATACAAAACATCAGTTAGAACAACAATACTGATTGATTTCTCCCATCCAACTGATAAACCCACGCAACTAAAAATAGCACCCACAGCTCATGCTATACCATCCAATCTCACATTCCTCAAAGGTATAAGCATTAGTAAACTCGTGTTGCTCCAAAACCAACCCATCAATAGCGAATGCAAGCTCCAAGTTCCAACCAGTCGAAAAAGACAAAACACAACAAGACCTTCCACTGTCTGAGTAATCCAAAGACATCACAAGTTTACCAATAATAGCACATAGAAAATGTAACCATGTAGTACCAAGGAAATATCCACAATGACATGCACAACCTGCAACAAACTGCTACAAGAAGCATTTCTCTCACTACAAACCTTCATGGCCACAGAGAGAAAATATGCCCATCATCTTCCTGTAGAACATCCTCCTACATACACTTCTAATAGCCAGTTGTGTCAAGAATGATCTTCTTCACATCCCAAAAGAAAGCCTTAACAACATCCATCCGTTCAATCACCAAAACCAACTTCTAATATCATGTAATCAATATGGATGTAAGCTTCTCAAAGAAGATCAAGCTAAAAATTTTCCCATTTCAGGAAATCAGCCCATACATCATCTCCTACCAATTCTCATCAGTAAATGACATAACACAAAAGCTCAAGGAGATAAAACAAACTGTACAACTTCCACTATGAATTCTCCAGAACCAAATGTTAAACAGTAGTTCAAGATCCATATCATGAAAGTGAACTTAATAAAACACATCTAAAAAATATAATGGGTCAAATACCTTTCAGATAAACTGCCGAGTAGACCAAGAGTGGAACAAGAATACTCCTTCAAGAGATATAAGCCATCATGACTAATCCAAGAGCAATCTCCTCATAGGTCTCTTATTGAACTCACGATCAACCTAGGTGTAGGCTTCTCGGACTTTCTGCTAATAAACCTTAACAAGAGTAACAAGCAACAACACATCTCTCATAAGAGAAGAACAACCTCACCTTATTCTTCATGTATCCATGAGTACTAGCAACCGATCATATCATGCTAAACTTCAACTACATTACTGCACTATCATGAAGTATCAAGCAAGTAATCAAGGCACTTAATACACAAAGAATTACCAGATCACTATCAAAGCTCCAATCATCTGAATCGAGAACTTATCATGACACCATGATCTACACATCCCCATAGGAGATACCATGCTTCAAGTGACTCCACCATTGTCTCAAGTACAATGCACAATGCCAAAACTCTAGTGCACAAACAAGAGTATACCATGACATAAAGCAAATAGACTTAAGAACAACATCACCTATCAAGCACCACCAACACCTTAGCCAAAGACTCCAAGCATCCTCCATGGTTCCAAGATGTTGCACATCTTCAAATAATGTCCATGCAAAATCAAAAGCATAAGAACCCTTCTGCAACACTAAAGAAGACCATTCACCACCATGTGATGAATCCACAGTCACTGCTAGAGCTCCCACTGAAAGGTGACACCAGAGTTCTCCAAGCATCATGACCAACTGCTTCAGGTACTCAATAATATCCATCCTCTCATCTCAAAGCAATCACACCAATGCACAAGTGACCACAGACAAGGCCAACTAACAAATCTGCACCATCAATGAATCAACCTCCTGGATGAAGACAGTCCACATCCAAGTTATCTCACTATAGCCAATGGGTAGCTAATCCATCAACCACATAACTCGTAGATCACAACCATCGAACATGCAAAACCATTATCACACTGAAAACTGCAACACTGAGATATCAAAGAGAATAAACATGTGGGAAACATGACTCAAACACCAGATCATGCCAAATCTGATTTTCCAATCATGTCCACAACGAGCGCCATAATCAAGGAACCCACAAGCATTACCACAAGAATGCTGAGTGACAAAACACTTACCAACACTCCCATGCAGAGAAAGATTCATACCTCCTCAAAACCATGCACCAAGAATGCATGCAGACCTGCAACTATCTCATCCAGCAACACCCCAAAAAGCCGGTGTCTAGACAATAGGTTAATAACAACTCCACATGATCACAAGTTTTGCTTAACCGTGTAAAACCTACAAAACCATAGAGCCATGCAAGTACAAATCATCCTTAGAAAGAAAACAGCAGTTCAAGAGAATCTAGGCACATTTCAGGCCAACTTTAAACCACCACCATGTACATGCATCTGAGAAAGAGAGAGAGGCTATTTCAGAAGCTTGTAAATTATCTAATGATTAACTCCATAGCCTTCAAGCATTCGAAGTTAACAGGAAACAGTGCCTTCCAACACCAGGAACCACCACCTAGCATAAGCACTCTCTTCCATGACTGAGAAACAATCTAGGCTTCTCCATATCACTCAAGAGCCTGTCACACAGACACCAATATGAAAGCTTTACTGCTACATAGCCACAGAGTAGGAAAATCCACCTCATACTCAAGGTTATACCTCTACCAGCTAGGAGACACAGATCACAACATGATCAACTCCCTTTTCCATCTTGACCATCCTTCAAGCTGCATGTTGTCTCAGAATACCACAAGGCTTCAACTCATCAAAGGATCAATACATCAGTCCATTCCTCTAGATTTCTTCCAGCCTATCAAGCTAAGAAATCTTCACAAGAGAAATATCGAGAACCAAAAACTAGAAGATGGCTCTGATACCACTTGTAAGGAAAATTAGTGGAGTGCATCTAAAGAAAACTCCAAATAGTAGTGCCTTCGGTAACTTTAATTCGATTAGGTTACCTCAAAGACATGAACAACTATGTCCTAATGTGGAAACATACATAGTTTATTTCCCACATTGATCCATCTGAGAGAAACACCTGTAAATTCAACAACAAGCACTAACAGATTCTACTACATGAACCATCATACATGCAAGATGAAACAAAAAACCAGAACACAAAGATTTACGTGGGGAAATCCTTTCGAATAAAAAACCCCACACTCCAAAGATCAAGCCATTGTATTATTCAACAACAAAACGGTTACAATACAATTGTAGGATCTTAGCCTTTTTAGAGATTACATCTTGTTCATTCTGGATACAACTGGTAGCAACAAATATCCCTGTACAGTTTCTGATCACCCTCTCAAACTAAACAATCAACAATCTTCGCACTGTTACAATATTATCACATATACAGTGCAGATCAACTTAAGAGAAATTAGAAACATGCTTCTTGATCAGGAGCTCTCTCTTCCCCTCTGTTTAGGCCTCAAGGCCCTTAGCCATATAGCCAGCCTCTCAACCTTCACACTGTTAGCTCTCATTTTTCTTCTCTTTGGCTTCGGCTCTATGAAATGGTTTGTTTCCAACTGTCGGATCACAACTGTCGAATCATCTAGCTTAGCAACGTAGATTTTTCCACTTCCTTGCATGGAAGATAATACGTCTAGGTCACACCACGTAGGACAGTCACCCAAATGGTCAACAAATGATCAACTTGTGTCACATGTCGGTGAGACACTAACCGTGTCTCCCCGATGCCACAAGTCTTAACAATTGATACCGCCAAGGCTTCACTATCGGCAAGAGGTTACATCGAGTCCAGAGAGCTATTGCTAATACTTCGCCATGTCGCCAAGACCTCACACCAAAGATCACAAGGTATTCCAAAGAGTTCATCAGCTAGCAAGACTATCGCTCTTCACCCAGACATTACACCGAAGTCTTCAAGACACATGGACCTCAACATTCTCATCAACGAGACAATCTCCATTCGATGAGACATTACACCAAGCTCATAAGTCATTCTGAAGTGTTCCTTAGTCACCAAGACTTTAGTCATTCACTGAGAGATCATATTGAGCCCTTTATGTTATACTGATGTCACTGTCGGCAAGACTTAGGCAAAGGTCATACCGAAACTTCTGACGTCCATCACATTCCTATCAGCAAGACAAATACCCTTCGCTAAGACATCACCTCACAAGTTCCAAGTCACCCCGAGTCTATCTTGTGGGCCAGACTTACCGCTTTCACCAAGACTTCATACCGAAGCCTTTAAGTCATATCGATGTGTTCCACTGTCGACGAGAGAATCAACCTTCAGAAAGACTTCTTACCGAGGCTTCCAAGCTATCCCGAAACCACTGCTCACCAAGAGCCACACCGAACTCATGACCCCACGTGCTGTCAGAAGGACTTCCGATATTCAATGAGACATCATATCGAAACAAGTCTTTTGGCCAAGGGTCTCCCCGATGTCTTCGAGTGTTACATTGTCACCAAGACAATCCTTCATCGCTGAGACTTCACACCGAGATCCTTAAGTTACCTCGAGTGTCCGTCAGTGAGACATATCACTATCGGTAAGACTTCTTACCGATCACCCAAGGGTTTCCCCGAAAGCTCCAACACTATCACCGAGACATGTTACTTTCGGTAAGACTTCTTACCGAGCCGCCATAGGTTATCCTGATAACTTCAATGCGTATCCCTGTCGGCAAGACCTTCCAATGTCGCTGGGACTTCTTCCCGAGTGTTGAAGTCACTCTAAAGCCCCTGGTCGCTATGAGTCTCCTTGATGCCCGATTGAATGGCCTATTGGCTAGAGATCTCCATGCGGTGAGAAGTTACAATGACTGCTTTATGTCACATCGATAGACTCCAAAGTGAAAGCGTTCGGAAAGACTTTCTGCAAGGTCACAACGACCAGAATATTTCACAAGGTTCCCAAACTGCTAGTCGGCCAGACCAAAGAAATGTCACATCGACTTTGCTCTTCCAGAGGTTCCAGCCTGTGAGATTGAGGCAACAATTCCAACACATCCACCCACAAGTATATAATATATTTAATATTAATGATAATATTTAATATTTTATAATACTGATAATTATTATGGGTATGTGCATGATCATGATGGGTCAAAAAGTGGCAATATGATGGGTATGTGGCTGATGACTATTTTTTTACCCAAAATTGATGAAATGAAAAGGTTTTTTAAAGAAGATTCTCAACTTTCCACTGATATAACTTATGCTTTACTTTGAATTTAATAAGTAATTATTATTCATTTTCTATTCAAATTATGACTAAAGTCCTTATTGATAGGATGATTGAAAAACATCTATATCTTTCAAACAGTATTACATTTTGTGAATCCAAAACATGTGTCACATTATATGCTTCGCATACTATAGGATTAAAAAAAGAAAAAATGAATTTCACGAATTTTTGACCAAGTTAAGGTGGTCAGACATACGAGTTTTTATATTTTTAAAAAATTTGTAATAAAAAATTCATAATTAATTATTTACTTGGAAAAAAATTACAAAAAATATGCATCACATTGGGGCATGAGTCCTCTACTTATATGTAAAATATTATAAAAAAATATTATTTTTTATTGTGGTTAGGGTGGTCAGATAGACACCTACTTCTTATTTTTTCCCTAAAATTTAAGTACCACTCCATTGAAATTTCAAATTTTCACCGAATAGATTTTTTATTTATTTAAACAAATGTAGTAGTTTAGAAACTACATTCTATTAATATAGATAACTTATTCGAATTTTTATGTTAAGTTGTCTAACTCTGATTTTTTTGATTTTTTTGCCACTTAAGGGCCTTTTTTTTCCATGATGATCCTGCACATACCCATATATAATATTAATTAATATTATATCATGAATAGTTAATATACTTTGGCAATAATTATAACCAACATTAGTGCTAGAAAAGTTTGATGAATAATTAATATAGTTTAAATAATATTAAATAATATCATTACCCTTAGTTTCTAATGTTTCGTCTCATTGCCTTGTTGTTTGCCACAAAATGATATCATTTGCTAGAAAATTTTGGTGAATAATGTAAGATGAAAGTAAAATTTATTTCTTAGCAAGGAAAATTATCAGTGAACAAAAACAAAAATTGAAAGAGGGGCCCCAATGGAACAACACACACTAGTCAATACTTAGAGTGTGTTGCTTAAGCCCAGCTTAGAAACACTATTGTGAAAGGAAAAGTTAGGTGAATTTGATGGAATTATGGGTTTAGTTTCAATCTTTTCTACATGGAAGGGATTCTCCAACAATTGATCTAAATGAGAACTAGATTGAGCTAGCCAATCATATCATTAAATTTTTATTTTTCTAAAAATTTGACGATATCATATTGTATTAATATTCTAAAAATAGTATATAGCTATTTTTCTTTCCTTTTTGGCTTATGTTGAATGAAGAGACTATTTCATGTCTTATATTCTATCTATTTTTCTTTTAATTTAACTTCATTATTTTCAAGGCCATTTGCATGAATTTATTTTTTCTAAACTACAAAACCTATATAGTTCTTGTAGTTTTCCACCATATCATATATGCTTGAAATGGAGATGAAAACTACTATTTCCATAATTATAGTCCTTCATTTATTGCATGACATAAATCTTTCCTTTAAATGGGCAGTCACAAATAATTATAATGTTGAAATTCCTTCATTGTATATTTTATTGTATTGTTCATGATTACTTTAAGCACACTCTTAGAACAATAGGCATGCTCATGTACTAAAAATATAAGTAAATATAAAGATAACAAGTCTCAAGGTTTCAAGATACACCTAAATATTTTGTCCTTAATAATATTCACAATTTAATAATTGAGATAATTTTGATGGAGAAAGAAAGTGGTGAGTTGAATGTTGATGAAAAATTGGAACCATTTGATTGCATAATGGATTTTAATTACATGTACAACATGGTCTACATGATATTGGAAAATAAATGAATAAGGACACCCTCAATATATGTGTCATCTATCTCTCCTTCATTTATCTCTCCCAAGAGTGTAATTATTTGTCTCTCATTTCTATTGTAAACTCCAAAATAAAGTTTTCTCTATGTTTTTCCCTATGAACAACTGAAGCATTTCAAAGAGCTTATATTTGAATGAGTTTTTTCATTTCAAGAAGAGCTAGAGGTATTGATTCATATAAGGGTATAACTTTTAGGGTTTTAAAGTCACACACATTATCTTTTATTTAAAGATAGATCACATATATGTTTAATTTGATATATTTATTCATAGTTTGGGCTCTAGAGGATATGCAATGTAAACATCCCATCATAGAACAATACTTTATTTTAGAGGGCATGATGTGACCTAAAATAGAATCTAGTCTTATGGAAACATCAAAAAATTAGTAGACAATCCTCAAGGGTATAAGTATGTTGCATAAATTGAAATTCATCGTCCGCTTAGGCTTTCTTCAAGCATGAAAATCACCCACAAAGTAACTCATATCATCACTGTCACTTGGTTACAAGTCAACCAATACATGAACACAATCATAGAAGTCCAAACTCCTCCAAAATGGGACCATGTATGCACAATACTCACCTTAATGGAAGGGACAATGACCATAGCTACTCACTCACACCCAACCATCTACATCATAAGATAGGGTAAAAACACCCATTGGTACACCTCCCACTATCCACATATCTAACCCAATCCACAAAATCAAGTCCCTATATATCCAATACCCTACTAAAGGTTCATATGCCCTAGTAGAAAATATATACGTGTGAAAAAAATGAAGACCTTTAATACTCCAATCCAATTCCACCTAGATACCTCCATAGGATACTCACTTATTAGTAATGTCTAAGACTTGGTATCAACTAAAACCTCTAAAATGACACCAAAAATCAAAAGAAGGGTGTGGCTCATGTTATCAAAACCATTCAATATTAAATAACACGTAATGAGATTCATAAACTGCAACAAACCTACTACAATATAGAGCATACTTTCTCAAAAAATGTTATACTCATCCTCTTTCCACTAATAGTCATAACTATCTCAAGTTATCTGCATCATAAAAGATAGATATTAAAGATATCCCATACTATTACTAAAAAATAATAAAGTACAATAATAGTAAATGATCACAGTAGTTCCACACAAACCTCATCTCTATTGACATATGAATATGAACCTCCAAGAAGAAAATATAAAACATCTAGAGAGAAACCATATAAGCCATACCACATAGTGTATCCTTCTACAAACACCTTTGAGTGTTGTAGCAATGATGAGTTATATCTCATTCCAAAATCCCAAACAATTTTTTTTTTGATAAAATCCATTTATTCAACCCCAAGGCCAAACACAACATTAATAGATTAACAAAATAGTAAGGATGTAACCCTATCAATTGAAGGAAGATAAATTTTTTTAAAATTCCTAAAATTAGGGAATGCACCAAAAAAAATTCCTTGAACTCATTTGTAACATGCCCATTTGTTCTACCCAATAATTTTACTTTGTTTTACCCACAAGTGAATAGATTATACATGTCTAACATTAAAGAGAAATAAAAAAATTATTTTCCTTTGAATAATAAATGCATATTTGAAATGTAACCTTTCCAAACTTTTCCATTTGCATACTAAAGAATTCCTTTCATTAATACAAGTAATGATGTTACATAATCTCAATATTTCATTTCACATTTACAATTTTTGAAAGAATATGTGATTAAGATCCCACAAGCCCTAGATGATATTCTAAAGAGAAACATGTCACATACAAATGAGAAATTACACAGCAAAATATGTGAAACAATAATGATTATTTATTACTAAAGGAATACAGTGAAGGGTTAGATATCTTATGTAGACTCAAGCGAACTCAACATGTGACCCTGAATGATAGAGTTTTGATTGAGAGAGGAGTGAGATAATAGAATGCATGAATCAATTAAGTGAATTTATCTTATGTGCAACACAAAGAATAAAGCACATGACTAATTGAAATGCATAATTAATGCAATAACACTCACAATCAAAACTAGATGACCTTTTCCTAAGTTTACATTAATTACTAGAGTAAATATTAATTAATTTACTTCAACACCCCCTTGAATGAAAACTGAGGAGAAGCAAAAACTGATGAAGGAAAAGAAAATGAAGATATGAATCCCCCCATAATGAAAGAGCTCCCATGCCAATGATGAATGCCTGAAGATAGAATATGATCCATTGCCTACAAACAAAATTTATCCCCTTAGGAAGAAAATGATCCATTGGTGAATGGAGAAGCCAAACCAAAAGAATGGGTGATTTTGGAATCCAAATCTAGATGATGTGTGCCTCTAAAAACTGCCCACGTGTCTACATGTTGGAAAGCAATGATGTTGATCCAAGATCCTGTGAAGAATGATAGAGAACAAGTTGCAAAGGAAATGAAGATGGTGGGCCAACAACGATGATGTGGCTGTCAAAACAGAGGAAAGGAGAAAATCTAGGTGGAAAAACTCCTAACAATTTATTCAAACTAATGAAGAAAGTTGCATTTGTTGAAGAACTACAAATATACCCTCTGGTTGGGATGATACCATTGTTTATCCAATGCTCAATATTGTTCTGCTAGAAAGAAACTCTGGAAGTACATGAGGATACGACTTTGGCAGCTCATCTAGTCAAGAACTTAGAACAAAAGAACACTTTTGGCTACCTATTGGAGGAATAGTGTGGAGCTTGAAAATTAATTAGAAGCTTTTAATATTCTAAGTTTGTTTATTTAGAAGCAAAATGAAAGAAACCTATAATAGATGCTTTAAGTAGAAACCCCCATATGGAACTTTATCTAAGTTCAATTTTTACAAAGCTCCAATTTTTCCTAAATCTTTATCATGTGGTGCTTGCAAAGCACGTACAATTTTTAAAGAATCAACAAGGAAGAAAGCGAGGAGCATGCAAAAAAAATTAGGGAAAGAAACATGCATGCATCTAGAAACAAAGGTTTACATCTGCCTCCATTTTGGTGAAAATATTCACACAAATCTACCTGAAAGTTAATGCAAAGATGAGATGAGGTGAGGTGAAATGCTAATCTTCATGCCCAACAAGCTCTGCAAAACCACGATGGTCATGGGAGGGTTGCATTAGGTCTGAGAATTTGTTTCCTCTACACAAGGTGACCAACAAGCCAAACACGCAGCAAGCTCTCTGCTGCACTTTCAAACAGGCGTCTCTATCCACCTTCAAAATTGCAACTCCAATCATACCTTACATGGAATCTGTACAAAGATGAGCATCCAAAGAGGTTTCCCATATTTCAACAAAAGAAATTATGAACCTTGCAGTAGATATTCATGCCTATTCTTGCACAAAGATCACAAATTTTAGGTCAATCAAAGATTTCTTCACGTGAATCACATATCTCAGCTAATTTACACCTACTCCTAAGGTGCTTCATGAGGTTTATCATAGATATAAGGTTATTTGACCCTAGATTCAACTATAATTTGAATGGAAATCACATGCCCTAATTGAATGGATTCAGGGGCACCTGCAAGTTACATGGAAATTGTGCCTTCCTACCATCAAATGTGGCCTCTTCAAATCAAAATAGATCCTTCAATAGGGAGTAAAGGGAAGAAAATGGAATTTTTGACCTTTGAACACCTAATCATGCCGCTCAAAGAAATTTGTGCCCTTCATATGCTATATGTAGCTTTCAGATTCATTCGCCACCTCTAATGAAAATACGCAACCTCCTCTACCAATCGTTGCTACTCAGAAAAGCCTCTTAGATGAGGAGAGTTGAAATGCATTCACTTTCAACTTGGAAACGTCTTTGAAATAGTGCTTATCATGCACAAAATTCCTCAAAAAAGAGAACAAGGATCTTCAAATTTGGAGCTTTGATACCATGAAAGAATCTGTGATTGAGATCCCACAAGCCTTGGATGATATTCTAAAGAGAAACCTATCACACACAAATGAGAAATTACATAGCAAAATATGTGAAACAATAATGATTAATGATTATCGAATGAATACAATGAAGGATGTAATATCCTTATGTAGACTTAGGCGAACTCAAAATGTGACCCTGAATGATGGAGTTCTAATTGAGAGAGGATTGGGATAACAAAATGCATGAATTAGTTAAGTGACTTTGTCTTGTGTGCAATACAAAGAATAAATCACATGACTAATTGAAATGCATAATTAATGCAATAACACTCACAATCAGAACTAGATGACCTTTTCCTAAGTTTGCATTAAGTACTAGAGTAAATATTAATTAATTTACTCCAACAATTTTCATAGGAATAGATTCAAGTTTACATACATAGCTTTAACAAGCTTACTAAATATAGAAATTAAAAATGGTCCAAAATATCCTCCTCAAATCTTTGCCACCAACTGTGTGAGGAGAAGCATCACTCAAGTGCTTTTTCACCAACCACGGACTTACTATAGTCCCCCGCGCATCTACCAAATTAGTAAGATGGAACTACCCTTCAACGAAGAGATTCGTTTGGTAACCTCATAACCCTAGCCTTTTCTAAGCATGGTTTTGTGTCTTACATATTTATATCTACCATAAATTGGCTACAACCTACATGTATGACATTCCTAGCCTAGTATGTAAACCTGGATCACAGTGAATTAATAGTGTAAACAGTGGCTACTTACACTACTTTGGCCAAATAATTCATCACCTAGTATTTTAAGTGGGATTCATCTATTTCACCCACCTTCCTAACTCAATTTGGTTTTGACCATTCATACTCTATATCTAGGTTACCCACTTTCCCTTCAATTAAACTAACCATAGGAATAATACACTAACAACTCATAATCAAAATGAATTTAGTACCAAAGTGAATCTAGCAACTTCTTACTATATGCTACATATGTCTAGTATAAACAACATACATATAGCGATGACAACTACATATAGTATAAATACATATCATTCATACAAACTCCCATATATAGGGTACATACACATCTATATAAGCATGAACCAATATGATGAGTTTCTCCAACATAATAACAACTAAGAAACATGCAATCATACATACAAGAATCACAACATACTCAAAACCATTCCTTTCTGTAAACAATGATTTTGGATTACCCAAGGTTTCCTCTAACACTTCTAAGTTTTTCACCTAAAATGAGAGGAATTGGGGGAAAAATGCAAATATCTACACTCAAGATTATTCTAAATGCAATGAAATGTATGTAATTATGATGTACTAATGCAGAAAATTGAAAGAAAAATGATTTATTGATGCTAAACCTAAGAAATGCGAAGTGCTGGAAAACACATTGTGATATGCAAAAACACCTAAAAATGCAAGTAAATGATGAAATAACTTATCAAAACTAGAGAAGTGCACCTGGAATCTGAAATGTAATGTGGAGAGGCTCTGGAATCCTATAGAGTTGACTGGAAATGTTGATTGGGACACTTAACCCAAGCTGAGCGACAGTCCAATTTCGGGGAAAATTTGTTGGAATAGGAATCTGCCAAATGGGTATCCAAAAATGTAGAAACCAATTTTCAATCCTAGCAGTGGGACTAATTCATGACAAATGGTGACTTAGTCCACTTATAAATTTTGGCAATTCTAGGATAGGGTCCTATAGCTTCAGGTCTGCACTTGCTTTTTTGACAAGTGTCTAATCTTGATTTTGCAAAAAATGGGCTAAAAAGAGTCTCCAAGCCTCAACTAGGGTTATGTTGACTTTGATTGATTTTTGACCTCTTTTTGACACCAAACTTGTTGATAAATTTGCATACAATTTTTGCAAACACACAGGAAAAGAGGGGGAAAAGGGTTAAGGGTTAGAGTATAGGGGTTTTCCTTGGTCAAACCCCACTTTGGTAATCAAACCCTATGAAATGAAATGAAATAAGAAGAGAATGATAAATAGATAACATGCAATGTCATCAACTTACCAAACCCTTGATGTAGAAATCTGAAGATATGCAATGAAGTTCTCTAATGGATGACTTGATAATGCCTAGAGTGCTTGACTGTTTGAGAGTGATTAAGTAAATTGCTTGAGTGAATGAATACTTGAGGGTATGTGCAGGATCATGATGGGCCAAAAAGTGGCAATATGATGGGTATTTGTAGGGTATGTGGCTGATGACTTTTTTCTTACCCAAAATTGATGAAACGAAAAGGGTTTTTAAAGGAGATTCTCAGGTTTCCACCAATATAAATTATACCTTACTTTGAATTTAATAAATAATTATTATTCATTTTCTATTTGAATTACGACTAAAGTCCTCATTGATAGGTTGATTGAAAAAAAAATATAGCTTTCAAATGGTATCACATTTTTTTGAATCCGAAGCATGTGTCACATTCTATGCTTCGTATACTATAGGATTAAAAAAAAAGAAACGAATTTCATGAAGTTTTAACTAAGTTAAAAATTGGTCAGACATACAAGTTTTTATATTTTTTTAAAGTTGTAATAAAAAATTCATAAAAAATTATTTACTTGGAAAAAACTTACAAAAAATATGCATCACATCGGGACATGAGTCCTTTATTTATATCTAAAATATTATAAAAAAATGTTATCATTTAATTGTGGTTAGGGTGGTTAGACAAACACCTACTTATTTTTTTCCCTGAAATTTAAATACGACTACATTGAAATTTTAAATTTTCACCAAATAGATTTTTTTTTTTCAAAATAAACCTAGTAGTTTAGAAACTACATTTAATTTTCTACAAATTCTATTCTTACATATTTTTGAAATAATATAGATAACTTATTCAAATTTTTACGTCAAGTTGCCTAACTCTGATTTTTTTGAATGTTTTGCCACTTAAGGGCCTTTTTTTCCATGAGGATCCTGCACACACCCTTGAATGAATGGGGGTTAAAATGAGAGGAAAAACCCTTATCTATACTTGATTTTCCTAAATTTCGCAAAAATAACACATCACAAGTTGACCTCAAGGATAAGAGAATAAAATCTCGCCAAGAAATTGAAATAATTTTGATTTTTGTGCCACATAGGACTAAGTCACCCCTATTGGTGACTTAGTCCAACTTAAGCAATTTAAGTGGGTGTTAGGAGTTAAAGGGAATTAAATGATGTATAACGGGAATATCCTCAAAAACACACTTAAGAATGGGTGGAAAATGCATTAAGGGGACATTTAAACATGAGAAAGGGTTGAATTAGTGATGAAAAGTCTAGAAAAGCGCGAGAGTTTGTTACAACTCTTTACAACACTTTGAAATAAGACTTGGTAAGTGATAAAAAGGGGTTATTTAAGTGAATTATGATGAAAGGGTCCTAGAAAAGTGTGAAAGTGGGTTACAACACTTTTACAAGACATCCTAGAAGTCTTAATGATTCACAAGGGTCCAAGACCTAATGTGAATGTGTTGACCACATTACAACATTAAATATAGGAAAAATCAAGTCAAAGTCCACTAGGAGGGCCTAAATATAAAAAAAAAGTAGAAGGGTTACTTTTTCCATGTCCACAGTTATCCCCCACTTTAGTGAGAGGATGAACTTGCTTCAAACTCACACTAAAGTAGTCGATCATGCAACTAAGAGGGGTCTGAATGCATTAATGCTTGGTAAGATGAGATAAAAATAATCAAGAGGGATGATCAAGCCCCTAGGATCACAATCCCATGGAAAATCAAACATGAACACAAAGGAACACACATGATGATGAGAAAGAAAGCTTTGATCATTTTTCCAACTCATTGTGGATCAGATCTAGGTTGTTTGTTTAAAAAAAAAAATGAGTACTCAATCTAGGGCAACGAAACTTATGGTTGTACGCTAGGTGAGAAGGCCCAGGTATACTCACTTTGGGGCCACAAAATTTTTGGTTGTCTGTGCGGTGAGAAATCCACAACATCACACTCTATGGCCATGAAACTTCTAGTTGTCTGTGGGGTGAGAAATTCTGAAAGGTGGCTATGGGGAAAGTCGTGCCTTAGAATGGGCTTCCCGCTCAACCATATCAAAGTTATTCCTCCTGATAACTTTAATAAGGTGACATAAAGACAATGTCCTTACATGCTTCATGAGACAAGCAAAGCTTTATATGCTTAGAACTCGTGAACAAATGCAATGGCACCACATGCATGCAAGTTGTGTTATGCGAGGTGGCCATGTAAATGCAAAATACAACATGAAAAATATGTTCAAATGAGTCTTGTTAAGATCATGCGAGGTCTATAACTTAAGGAACATTGTGTCTAATGTCTCCAAGAGAGGACCAATCAAATTATAAAATATTCACAACTTAGGGGATGTAGTGCATCACATTAGGCCACCAAGAGGAATGTAATATGCTAAGATAGATCACACTTATGAAGTAAATTACACCTAATGTCATCCACAAAGTGACAAACACATCGTATAAAGTAACAAGGCTACACTAAAAATAAAGACAAATAATAATGCAAAATGAATTATGCCAATGTATGCCCCCACTTTAAAGGAATTGCTACACACCGTTCTGTGAGCAATTACTTTAAAGGAGCAAATGGAAAATGAAAAAATAAACAAGACATGAGAGCCAACTTGGAAATCCCCTATTCCAAGTCATATGTTTCTGAGTGAGGCTACATCATGCAAAGGAAAAGGAACAAAAGAAAGAGGGGTTGACACCAAACACATAAGGGGTCTATGGATTTGGGGTTAGTATGTTCGTTGCTGCAATGTTTTTATTAAATAGCTCAGAACTGTCATCATTCCCCAAATACACAAAATTGGAAGAATGACACAAAGAGAGAAAAAAAAAAAAAAGATCCATTTTGGGTCAACAGGGAGGAGACATTGTGGTCTCAATGCTTTGCATCATCCCCAAAAGGAGAAACAAAAGTGAAAAGAAAACGAAAAAAGGTGAAAGAAAAAGAAAAACTTTTGGGTCAACATGAAGGAGACATTTCAATCTCAATGCCTTATGTCATCCCCAAAAGGAAAAGCACAAATAGAGAGAGAAAAAGAAAAGTAAAAGGACCTTTTGGGTGAACATGGAAGAGACATAAGGCATCTCTACATTTTTCTTCATCCCCAAAAGGAAAAATGCAAAAAAAAAGTGAAAAAGAAAAGTAAAAGGACCTTTTGGGTCAACATGGAAGAGACATAGGTCATCTCTACACTTTGCACCATCCCCAAAAGGAAAAACAAAAAAAAAAGTGAAGGACAAAAGCAATGGATGCCATATAAAAGAATGGAGGTACAAATAGAGGAATGTGACAAAGAGAGGGAGAACATCAAATGTCACATTACGAGGGAACATAATGCACACATACAAGATTAAAATCAATTAAAAGAAAAATGTAAAAGGCTAGCAAGGCGAATGCAAGTCAACCATCTAACAAGTCATCTACCTCCCAATCATGTTCAGTGTATTGTGAGGGCGGTTGACTATCCAAAGGGACAATTGCAAGGGCCAAACTAGGGGAAGTACCACATTCTACACTTGTTGTAGAAGATTTAACATGTAAGCTCATAGAAGAGGAAAATAATGTCTTCAAATCATTATGCACCTCTTCATCTATTTTAGAGATCTCATCATCATCATCCAAATTAATCACAATGGAAGGATGGATGGTAATTTCTAATGAAGGGTGTATTAGGATTTGTGGTTGTTGTATCAAATCATTTTTTTGTGATTGGGGAGGAGGGTCATTATTTATTACTTCTATCAAAGGCGGAGGTTGAATTTCTTTGTTGTTTTCAATTTGTAATTGATGAGCAAGGAAACAACGTCGATGCCTACAATCCCTAGCACCATGATTTTGTTTGATTCTATTTTGAAGTTGTGTAGGTGTAAGAGCGGGTTGATCCACCATAGGCTCCTTTTCTTCCCCAAGGATAGGGATAGAAGGAACCATAGGAGGTGAGTCAATCACTTTCTCTTTTTCTTTATAAACTTGTTTTATGTGAGGGGGCATGATGGGGTTGGTGTGATTATCGCGTGGATGTTTCGATGAAGAAGATAAAGTGTTTATGGTTGGTTGATCTTGATTTTTTGGTTCAGGTTCATGTTGAAGCATTGTCTCATCGAGGATGGAAGTGTTGTAAGTGGATGGGGATTGGTTACAAAGGGAAAATTTGGAAATTTTCTTTGCTTTAAACTTTTGACAAGCAATGAAAAAGAAATCTTTGCGAGGTGTTATGGGATCCTTGGGCTCTGGCCAAAAGGATTCTAAGGAGAAGTTTCCTTTAGAAGGAAAAGGGTTGAAGCCACTATGGTGAACAGTGAATAGGTCATTGTCATGCAAAAACTTTAAACATTTTTGTATGACTAAAGGAACAACTTTCATTGAGTGAAGCCATGGATGGCCTATTCGTAGAAGAAACTAATTTGATTGTGGAATGATAGAGAATATAACATCCATTGTATTAGGTCCTATTTGTAATGGAAGAACGATTGATCCTATCATAGGGCACGCGAAACCATTATGTGTTTTGATCCATGCTCTTGGTTTGTCATAATTATCTTGATAAATATCATGTAATACCAAAAATTCCTCAGTGATCACATGATCACCATAGGTGGGATCTATACGTATCCCATTAGTGGGATTATCATAAATACATCTAGCTATGTAGAGAGGACCATCAAGAAGATTCAGAAGAATATCTTTAGAAGAGAAAGTAATATCAATATTTTTTTTAGGTTGGCCCTTCTAAGGGATAACATCTATCACTCCTACCATTTCATCCATAGGATTAATAGAAGTGGTATGTGGAATAGGATTGAAGGATGTTCAATATCTTTATGAACAATCATCGCATCATTTTTTTCATTTTCACTAGCTTTGAAAAATGACACATTATGTTTACGCATAGGATTGGTAAAAATTTGCAAATTTTGATTGGGTGCAGCAATGGACGTATTTCCTTTAACATTAAAATTTGAAATGGATATATGGATAGAATCAATGAGGTCTTGCACTATGTGTTTAAGACATTTACAATATTATGTATCATGTCCTTTTTGTCTCTGATAATGGAAATAAGTGTTAGGTTGAAAGGTTGGAGGCAAAGGTTTAGTTGGATCTAATGGTTTAACAGTAGGTAAAGAAATCATGTGTTGCTATATATGTTGGGTCATTGTGTTATGAAGAGTGTCTGGTAATGGTGTAAACTGTCATTTTGGATCTCCATAATTGTAAGGTATTGCGGCTTTAATAACTGCTACTTGGTTGTTGATGGGTTGAATTGTAAGAACCTTTTGTTTGGTTTTCAAAATGGTTGTGAATTGTTTGAAGTGCTAGGTTTAGATTTCTTAGTTCAGTTGGAAGTGGACTTTGAATCACGACTACAAACCGAATTTTGATAATCGCAAAGGGTTGTGCACAAGTGCATGAAAGAGGGAAGTTTCATCATGTTCAATCGATCTTGGATTTGACTTTGCAAATTTTCAATGAAAATCTTTTGGAGATGCAGATCATGAATATTAACATAAAGTTGGGCATAAAGTGATTGGTAGTATGAGTTGAAATTGGTTACCTTTTCATCTATATTTTATTTGCATCGCATTAATTCATCCAATGTCTTCTTTGGAGTCATATGCACTTGAAAATGACTTATGAATGCATCAACTGGTTCATTGAATAAACTAATTGAATTATTGAGTAAGGATGAAAACCATTCTAAGGTAGTGTCTTTTAAAGTCCTAGGAAACAATTTGGCCAACACTTTATCGTCAAGGACAAAGTCATTGCACAAGGTTGTGTAGGAATTAACATGATTAGTAGGATCACCCTTTCCTCCATACTTCTCAAATCTAGGCATTTTTATTCCCTATGGCATCGGTCTTCTTAAGATTTCTAAAGATAGTGGGCTGCTACAAACATAATAGGTAGGTGGTCTATTCTGGATTTGGTTGATGGTGGATATTTGTTTTTGCATAGAGGAGACAGTTTGGAAAAGTTGTGTGATGAGACGGTTAGTGTAAGTGGGATGAGGTGGAAGGGAAAGTGGTGATGGAGTGTATGTAGCTGTAGGGAAAGTGAATGGAATGTGAATGGATGGTATGGTGGAAGAGGAGATAACATTCGATGCCACATAAGAATTAGGAATGCTAATAGGAATAGTTGAGGAAGGAATCACAGTGCTAACCTATTGCATTGTTGTGGCGACTTGCAGAATGGTGTAGGTAGGTATGGATGCTACTGTGGAAGGAGGACGAGTGTTAAGTCCTCCTTGACTAACCACAGTGTTTGCTGGTTGGGATGTGCTAGAGGTGGAAGGAGCATGTTTATTGCATATCTCAACAATTATTTTCATAAATTTTAAGTCATCGTCACTTTCAATCAAGCAATGAAGGTTGTCTATAGCAAGAATCACAGTGGTTGAAATGTTTTCAAGACACAAATCTTGTTGAAAATGTGTGAAATCCTGATGAATGTTAACGACTTTGTCTTGCAAAATGTGATCATTTTGTGTGTCAATTTGTATATTATTGGTAGGCATAGTATTGCTAAAGGTAGGTTCCATGCCTAATACACTATTTTCAATACTAGGAGTAGTAGTTCGAGACAACCCAAGGTCCACAAAGAGTGTGTTATCATGGGATGCCATGAGTCATGAACTTCTTCTCACTAAAGTATTAGCAATAGGACACCAAACACTCATACAAAGGTCTTGAAATTCAAGTGAATTGAAATGCAATGAAACTAAAATCAATAAAATAATAATAACTACAATTCTATAAACTATAACAGTAATGCAATAATAGAAAACAAAAATACAGAAAATGCCAAAAAGTATAGTGCAAAATGTACAGAAGGACTAAGTTTCCTAGTGTGGCGAATTAGTCTTAGTGAGGATTTTTTGAGTTTTTTCAAAAAAATTGAATGCAATTTTATGTCTTTCAAATGAACATATGTAGCTATAGTATGAAAATGCAAATTTTTTGTTTTTTTCAATGTAAAAAGGATGCAAAAATGCAAGCTATATGAGCTTTTCACTAATGCAATTTTGAAAACACTAGGATACAAATTAAACAATACAACACCTAATACAATGCTAATGAAAATTAAACCTAGGATTCTCATGAAATAAGAAGAAAAATGTTCAAAATTCAAGTTCACCAAAATGTAAACAATGATTTTGGATTGTCCAAGGTTCCCTCTAACACTTCTAAGTTTTTCAAATGTCTACACTCAAGATTAATGTAAATGCAATGAAAATGTATCTAATTATGATGTAATAATGCATCAAACTAAAAGAAAGATGATTTATAGATGCTAAACCTAAGAAATGCAAAGTGTTGGAAAACACACTGTGATATGAAAAAACACCTAAAAATGTAAGTAAATGATGAAATAACTTAATAGAACTTGAGAGGTGCACCTGGAATATCAAATCTAATGTGGAGAGGCTTTGAAATCCTACAGAGTTGACTAGAAATGTTGACTAGAACACTTATGCCAAGTTGGGCGACTTAGTCCAGTTTTGGGGAAAATCTATCAGAACATGAATCTACCAAATGGATATCCAAAAATGAAGAAACTAATTTTTAGGACTATTAGTCACACTAATTCTCCATAGATGGTTCCACCTGTAGATTTTAGGAATTTTGGGATAAGATCCTACAACTTTAGGTCTGCACTTGCTTTTTTGACAGGTGTCTGATCTTGATTTTGCAGAAAATGGGCTTAAAAGAGTCTTTAAGCCTCAACTAGGGTTATGTTGACTTTGATGGATTGTTGAACAATTTTTGATACCAGAATATTTGATAAATCTACATACAAATTCTACAAGCACACATACAAAGAGGGGAAATTGGGTTAAGGTTAGAGTATAGGAGTTTCCCTTGGTCAAACCCCACTTTGGTAATCAAACCCGGGTGTGTGCAAGATCATGATGGGCCAAAAAGTGGCAATATGATGGGTATGTGTAGGGTATGTAGTTGACAACTTTTCTTTTACCCAAAATTGATGAAATGAAAAGGGATTTTAAAGCAGATTTTGAGCTTTCCACCAATATAAATTATGCTTTACTTTGAATTTAATAAATAATTATTATTCATTTTCTATTTGAATTATGACTAAAGTCCTGATTGATAGGTTGATTGAAAAACATCTATAGCTTTCAAATGGTATCATATTTTTTGAATGAAACGTACATCACTTTCTATTCTTAGCATACCTCGAGATTAAAAAATAAAAAATCATGAAGTTTTGACCAAGTTAAGGTGGTCGGACATACGATTTTATTATATTTTTAAATTTGTAATAAAAATTCATAATTAATTATTTACTTGGAAATAAATTATAAAATAATATGCATCACATTTGGAAATGAGTCCTCTACTTATATCTAAAATCTTTAAAAAAAATTATCATTTTATTGTGGTTAGGGTGGTCAAACAAACACCTACTTATTTTTCCTTGAAATTTAAGTGCTAGTGCATTGAAATTTAAAATTTTCACCAAATAGATTTAAAAAAAACCTAGTAGTTTAGAAACTACATTCAATTTTCTACAGATTCTATTCGTACATATTTTTGAAATAATATAGATAACTTATTCAAATTTATACGTCAAGTTGCCGAACTCTGATTTTTTTGAATTTTATTGCCACTTAAGGGCATGTTTTTTCCATGATGATCCTGCACATACCTAACCTATGAAATGAAATGAAATAAGAAGAGAATGATAAATAGATAACATGCAATGTCATAAACTTACCAAACCCTTGATGTAAAAATCTAAAGATAAGCAATGAAGTGCTCCAATGGATGACTTAATAATTCTTAGAGTGCTTGAATGCTTGAGAGTGATTTAGTAAATTGCTTCAGTGAATGAATATGTGAATGAATGGAGGTTTAAATGAGAGGAAACACCCTTATTTATACTTTATTTTGCTAAATTTCCCAAAAATAACACATGACAGGCTAACCTCAAGGATAAGAGAATAAGATTCCACCAAGAAATTAAAATAATTTTGATTTTGGTGCCAAATAGGACTAAGTCACCCTTATTGGTGACTTAGTCCTATTGGAATCAAGCAACACTAAGAGGGGGGTGAATCAGTGTTGTGCAATTTTTAACTTTATTAATCTAATCATTAAAGTGTTGATAACATTCAACCAAAATAAAAATGCATGCACATAAGACAAATAACCACAAAACCATAACACAAGGATTATTTTACATGGAAACCCTATTAGGGGAAAAACCATAGTGGAGGTCAATCCACAATATTGTTCTGAGTATACTCAAAAGAAAATATTACAAAATGAGAATGCACTTGCATTCAGGCACACTGCCTAGAGTTCTCTGCTCAAAAACTAAAAGGATCATTGGCTTACAAAAGTTTGGAATACTTCCAAGGATTTGAACTAATAAAGTAGCATCTACAAATGCTTGATCATAGTTCCAGTTAGGCTCAACAATCAAATTCTGGACCTTCTGATGGATTATACTCTTTTGCTCTATTATGTTTCAATTTGCACCCAAAATCGTTAATGCACAAGTGAAACTATGCATAATAGCTCTACTAACCTTCTAAAATTCACAACATACATCAACTCACATCGAAAACACAGAAAAATGATATAATTGATCACTTATATATATCTGCCACCAAGAATTCAATTGCTATATGTCAGCTTCAACAAAATAAGAAATATTCACAAACAGTTGGCTCAAATCATCCATAATATTCAATGCACATCCACAAGAGTCAGCCACAACATAGTGAGGACCCAAACCAAAAATTTCAAACACAAAAATACTTAAACAATAACTCCTCAAATATCTGCGACACACTATATTCACCAAGTCGGCCTCCAAATACTGATGAAAAGAAAATTAGTTCACCAGACCTTCTAACTTCCACCCAAATTGATACGATGCACCAACAGATAACACATATTATGCATCAAACAATACTCCCTAATATCCACAACACAAAGTAATAACAAAAAATATGTATATGAATCGAAGAACACAAATCTACCAGATGCTCTGTTCCAACTAAACAGATAATCACTAATCTTCAATTTGCTTGCCGATATGAGAAAATTGCAATGTGCAGATTGACTAGCTGACAAGGGTTGCCATCAATGACAATACCAAAAAAATGTGTAGTGTCTCTTGCCAAAAATCTCCCCCTTTGGCATTGCTGGAAACACTTAGTGAAAAATGACTAAGTGTCAGATCAGTACCAACAAAAATACACTGCCAACCAAAACTCCAAAAAGATCTTCATCCACAACTCAAAACTACAACTCCCCCTTAGATGAATATACATTTTTCACTATTCTATTCTCCCCCTTTGACATCAATGGAAAAGATGGGGAATCTACATACAAAACTCCTATAAACAAACATAAACCTCAAATTGCATATGTAAAAACTTGTTTCAAAACAACTTACACAAACTTGAAGATATTTGCAAAATTTGTCTTTAACAGGGTCAAGCTTGTGTCCCAACACTTCTTGAGGCTTTCCAGAATAGTTATGTGACCATAGAGTAAATAAGATTGCACTTCTGTAGATTCAAGGTTCACTGGATCACTGACTTCCATAGCATCTTGTGCTTCTTTCAAAGAATTCAGCATGGTTTCCATCTTTGGACCAATTAGCCCTCTAAGTTCACTAGCTCTTTCCACAACTTTTTCATTATCATGCTTTAGACTCTTTATTTTTTCAAGGATATAACTTGAACTTCTTGCCCTCCAACAGAAACAGTAAAAGAATCAAAAGCATAAAAAATGGTAGCTAACTCTTTCTCATGATCCTTAACCTTCTCATTTTTCTCAATAAGTTTTGACAAAGACAAACATGACTTATAAATCCTTCCACCTTCTGATAATTCACTTTCAACATTTTTCACACATGTAGCTAACAGAGGTTTGTCATTAGCTATCAATCCTTTCAACCTATTGATATTCCTAGCATCAAAATATTTCTGAATTTTGACCAAAGCTGACTTCTCAAGTGACTCAAAATGAGTACTTACCGAATTTATAAGTTTCTTCAGCTCACCAGAGGAAGAATCAAATTGATCCTTAACATAAGTAGGCATGATCTTCTCCAAAATTCTAGATTCCAGGTTCAATAACTCACTGTCCTCAATGTGAGACTTTAAAATTTCTTCCCTAGCCTTAGCTTGTGCTAATGATGGGACTTTAATTTTCTAAATTGGGGACAAGGTAGACAAATGAATAGGAGCATCTCCCAACTCAAGATCAAATTCTTCCTTTTTCTCTTATAGAAACTTATTCACTACCTTTACAGTTTCTCTTGCTTCTATTGGAACTCCCTTCTTCAACCTTCTTTTCCTCAACTACTGTTTCCACAACCACATATTTTTTCTTATCATTTGGAGCTTCAACTTCTTCAACTGATATATCCTTTTCTTCAACTGACACAATTTTAGGAGCTTCTATCTCCATAGGTTCTTTTGTATCATGCACATTAGGATGAATCTGAGTGCCCTCAACTGTAACCTCTTCATTTACTAGACGAAATGAAATATCTTCCACATGCTCTTCTTCAGAAACAACATCAATTATGTTCTTTAATAGAACTTTCTTCAGAATGCTTGCAGTTTCTTTTTCTAATTCTTCATTCGTACCCAACATAATTTTGTTTATTCTTGTTTTTCTTTTGAATTCTTTTTTTTCTTCTTTTAGGATTGACTTCATTTCTTCAATAGACATTACCAAACTTATATTTTTAAGAACCCGTTCTCTCAGCTGCTCTTCTTTAGTTCTGGCACTAACTTTTCTCATCTCCAAAATTTCATACAATTCATTAGGCAACTGTGCCATTATCTCAACAAGAGTCGTATTGAAATTGTTCAAATATTTTATTGTAGCCTCCTCAAGGACTCTTTGACCAACAGTATCAAAGGTACCATACACTTCACATAGGGGGTTAAGATTTCCATCCTTAATTATACCTCTTTCAACTTCCTCTATTGACATACCTGGTTTGTCAGGCTTCATCTTCTTCTTTTCTTTCTCCTCTCCACCAAAGAGCTTGACTGTTGTTGTTGTAGGGGTGCTCATATGCTTTATTTCTCTAACTTCTTCATCAAATTATGTCTCTTCATCATATGAAATAGTTGCATGCACTCTTGTGCTCTTATCCTTCTTCCTTTTGTTAGATTCCTTAACTTGAACTTTTGCAGGGGCTGACTTCTTTGCATGAGTGGATAGGTGTGTTGAGCTCCTTGTTGATCTAGTTCGAGTAGAGGATTTTTTCAGACTAGCACATTTAGTTTTAGCAGGCTCTTTTCATTTTTCACTTTCAGCTTGTTCTATTTTTCTTCTAGCTTCTCTTATAGCTTTTGTAGGTATTCCCATGCTCTCTGCAAAGACTTCCACTTCTTTCCTCACTCGCTGGACTATCATTGGTTTCTTCAATTGCTCATGGAATTGCATATTCTTCTTTGCATATGTTCCAAACCTTTCTTTAGATGAATCCAAAGGCTTACTCAACAAATGTGCATATAGCTCCAAGATTCTCTCCTCAACTGCATAACCCATTGGCATAATCCAGATAGTTCTAGGTTATGTCGCTTCCATCAAGCACTAATCAATATCCACCATAAAACATATTGTATCCTTATACTTTTCCACAATAGAAGTGGTAATTCTTTCCCCTGCTTGCATTAAATTCTGAAAGTTTTTGATATATCCCCAGATTGCAGTTTTCTTGGCTTGCAAATCACCAAGGCTGAATAACATGTCTCTAATCTGAATAGCAACAGGCTTATCGCTTTTCCAATGCACCTTCCCAACTCTCAAAACTTCATCCATGAAATAAAAGAACAAACATAGCAACATGTTATCTTATTTAAAGGAATTCTTCTTGTCTTTCTTAATCTTACCAAGATTTTCCATAAGCTTACTTTGAAGAAATTCACATAAATCATACTTTACATTCTCCTTTACCATCTGATAGGCTACATATGTGGTTGTATCAAATACAAAATTTTCTCGAGTAGAGTGATATATCTTATAACAAATGACCATCAAGGAAAACTTCACACCCACATCAATGATGTTATCAATTGCCATCGCTCTTCTATCAAATACTGAACCAGTTGCATCAATGACTATTTGATTTTTCACAGACATCAAAATCGGAAATCCACCAAAGGAATTTAAACCTGTAACATCACTTATAGCCTCTTTTGTAATCTTGAAGGGTTGATTCAACCACATGAATTCATTATGAACTTGACTTAAGATGTATTGGACCCATTCGCCATCATCAAACACGAGAAATTTCATAATCTATGTGAATTTCTTTTCCTCTAGGGTTTTGAATTTGGGCTTAACACAAAAATCATCTCCAACAATGTGGTTGGAATACAAATTTAGCAACTGTGAGCTTCCTAACTCCTCAATATTAGCATGAATGTATGCCCTAATATCTTCAATGTGCAAAACATTGTACAAAACAAATGAAAATGTACCTAAGGGCTCGGTCTCAACAAACTTGAAAGGATGCCACTTGAACTTCGGATGGGGTCTATCCTTGACTTCAACTACGAATGGATTAGCCATTTTCACAAATTCATAGGTTTACAAGTTTTCCTAAAAAATACCTTTTAGCCGGATTAGGGTTTGAACTTCGAATCGCCTTCACACTTGATTTTTTGCCAAAATTCACCAAAGTTCACTTTAGAGCTCTTCAAACTTCTTTTTCTCAAAATGAAAAGTGACAAATGAAGGATAAAAATAAACTTTTATCATTCGCACACCTAACCTTTTAACACAATAAATGTTTTTTCCCTAACTCATCCGAATACCCTGTTTCCATACTTTGTAAAAGATAACTCTTCTATGGACCTTCAATTCTGCATAAATACTCTCTCCAATTGTTCAATAGCATCTGTAGATCAACAATAAAATCACTGAACTCATCCACATCCTAGTGTCAATTTCTTGTAGGGGGTTTGAAATATTTTCTTGACAGTTCCCCCTAGGCTAGAGGCCTTAACATAATTCCTGAAGGAATTACCAGAAGTTGATTCTAGTGTTGGCTCATTTCCTGCAACAGAGGGACTCTTCTTCACCCATGTCTTCTTCATCTGCTTCTTGATCTGATATGTAGTAACTTTCCCTTTTTCTTTTTCATCCTTCTACATGTTTCTTCTCTGATTTACCAAACCTCTTTTGTAGAATCTAGCAATATGACCAGTTTTATTGCAATTGTAGCACACCACATTTCTTTGTCCAGACCAGTTGGTACACTATCTTTCTCTTGATCTACACTGGTTAGTAATATGGCCAAATATATTGCATGTATAACATCTAACATATCTATTAAAAAATTTCATCACATTTCTACATTCATTTGACTTATGACCATACTTGTTACAATTAAAGCATTGACCAGAGAATAATAGACCACTTGAATTCATTCTACTTCTGCATTGAGCTTCCATATGACCAAATTTATTGCAAACATAATAGTTACCATTAAACCTTTGAGCATTAGGTTGTCTTACCGGATACCTTCTAGTGTTGTTCATCAGATTTCTTTGTCTAAATCTCCTTTGTCCAGATCCATAACTTTCTCCTTCCTCATATCCAAGACCTCGCTTGTCACCATCAATCCTCTGAATTTTAATCCATTCATCAAGCTTGGTTGAGCTAATCTTGAACTTCTCTTTGAATTCATTTGCAATAGCAATTTCATCTCTGAGATCAACAATGTGTTTTTCAAGCTCTTCCTCATTGTGTTTAGATTTTTCTAACTCAAGTTCCAACTGAATGAATCCATCAGTAATTCAACTGCATTCTTCATATTTCTCTTTCAGGGATTGGGCAATATTTTCTTCATTTTTCTTCCTATCATCAATTTCCTTAGTCATCCTCATCATAATAGATTCCATCTCATGCTTCAGAACTACATTATCGCTGGAAAACATTTCACATTCTTCTATCTTATCTTTCAGGGCTTGACTCAGTTGTTCATATACAATGCGTTTACTATCTTCTTGCTTGATTTGATCACAAATTTCTCTTCTCTTTTCTCTAGACTTGTTGATTTTTTCTTCCAATGACTCAATGAATCTCTCAGCATTCATGAGATTTGCTTGTAATTCCTAGACTTCAGATTTTTCCTGATCAAGATCATCTAGGGCCACCATAAGTTATTGTTGAAGACTACTTGAATCCATTGAAACACTTTCCAAGATCTTCCCCAAGCTTTTAAACTTCTTCCGAGGAGCTGAGCTTTGATACCAATTGTTGGAATCAAGCAACACTGAGAGGAGGGGTGAATCAGTTTTTTTCAATTTTAAACTTTATTAATCTGATCATTAAAGTGCTAATAACATTCAACCAAAATAAAAATGGATGCACATAAGACAAATAACCACAACACCATAACACAAGGATTTTTTTATGTGGAAACATTGCTAGGGGAAAAGCCACAGTGGAGGTCAATCCACAATATTTCTCTAAGTATACTCAAAAGAAAATATTACAAAATGAGAATGCACTTGCATTCAGGCACACTGCCTAGAGCTCACTACTCAAAAACTGAAAGGCTCACTGCCTTAAAAAAGTTTGGAATACTTCTAAGGATTTGAACTAATAAATTAGCATCTACAAATGCTTGATTATAGTTCCGATTAGGATCAATAATCGAATTCTGGACCTTTTGACTGATTCTTCTCTTCTGCTTTGTTCTGCTTCAATTCACACCAAAAAATCCTTAATGCACAAGTGAAATTGTGCATAATCGCTCTACTAACCTTCTGACATTCGCAACATACATCAACTCACATCGAACACACACCAAAATGAAATAATCGATCACTTATATATATCTACCACAAAGAATTCAATCGCTATATGCTGGCTTCAAAAAAATAAGAAATATTCACAAATAGTTAGCTCAAATCATCCATAATATTCAATGCACA
>VDFB02262149.1:0-30937 GCA_007258455.2 Sequoia sempervirens | reverse complement strand
TTAGAAGTGGCATGTTTATTGTAAATCTCAGAAATCTTCTTCGTCACTTGCAAGAAATCATCACTTTCAATCAAACAATGAAGATTATCAATGGAAGGTATGGCAGTTTAGGAAAGTTTTTCAAGTGACAAGTTTTGTTGTAAATGTGCAAATTCTTCATGAATACTAATGACCTTGTCTTGAGGAAGAGAGTTGTTTTGGTTTTCAACATTCATTGGATGGAAAGGTGAAGGTATAGAAGAGGTATTGTCAAGGCCTAATGCACCATTGTCCATACTAGGAGTAGGAGCTCGTGAGATCCCAAGGTCCACAACGAAAGTGCTATCATGGGAAGCCATGAGTCTAGAACTTCTTACCAACGTATTATCAAGAGGGCACCAAATGCTCATGCAAGTACCACAAAGGAGGGGTGAATGCAAATGAAAACTAATCTAAGAGATAACTATAACTGAGATCTAACTACAGAAAGAAAAAAAAGTGCAAAAAATGCCAGAAAAGTGTTAAAAATGTTGTTTAAGTGCAGAGGGACTAATTCGCCCTGGGTGGATAATGAGTCCAATATGCAATTTTTTTGTTTTTTTGGAAATTTTAAGATTATTTTAATGTCCTATAGAATGAAAACAATGATGTAGAATGTATATTTTTAGTTTTTTCAAGGAGATACAATGCAAAAATGAAATCTAAATAAAGCTTTCACTAAAATGTCCTAAAATGCAAAAATAAAATAATGTACTTATTGAATGTTAATTCAAATGAAAACTAGGATGAAATATGCAAATGAAATAAAAAATGCAAAGTGCTCAAAATTCAAGTTCACAAAAATGAACCATTGATTTTTGGCTCTTAGGACTTCTCTAACTCTTCTAGGGTTTTTCACCTAAAAGGAGGGAATTAAGCCAAAAATGCAAACTAGTCCATTCAAATAATGTTATGCGTGATGTTGTCTAAAATAAATGAAGTTAAATAAATGAAATTGACTAATTTGAATGGATGAAAATGAATGCAAAAGTGAAATTAAAGCTATATTTGAAAACGCATTGTGATATGCAAACAATGAAGTAAATGAAGAAATTATTCATAACAGAAAGGAACAGGATGACTCTGGAGTGTTCTGAATGCTAATTGAAATTATTAATTTTTGATAGTGGGACTCATTTTCCTTGGGTGGCAAATTAATCCTCCTCCTAGTGAAAAACTGTCTGAAGCAAGTTTCTATCTATTGGGATTTGGAATCTAATAAAATTTATATTTTTCAATCCTAAGGTGGGAATCATTCACCATAGGTGGCGAATCAATCCTCTTCCAAATTTATAAAAAATTAGGAGACAACTCTACAACACTAGATCTGGGAATCATTGCTTCTCAGGTTGCCAAAGTCAATTCTAAAGAAAATGGATAAAAAACCTTCTCCAAGCTTGAAATAGACTTAAGTTGACTTGAAGCACCTAGTTGACTTGTAAACCAATCTTCAACACCAAAAATATTGTCAAATTTGCATACCTAGGTCAACAAACAAACATGGAATAGGGGAAAAATGGTGGAAGGTTAGTGAATAGGGGTTTTCCTTTGTCAAACCCCATTTTTGGTAATCAAACCTTGAATAAAATAATGAAATGTAAAGGAATGATAAACTAACAACATGCAATTGTTATCAACTTACCAAACCCTTGATGATACAAGTTTGAAGTAATGTCAATGGTTGCTTCAAAGTTCTTGAATTGTACTTGAAAGGATGTTGTAAAATGTTTGAATGGTTGAGTGAATAGGTGGATAAGTGAACTTGATGAATGGGGATTGTAGGAGATGTAAAATGAGGTGAAAATCACTTATTTATACACAATTGTGCCTTAGTTACCTATTCATACCTCATCACAGGACGACATCAAGTGATTTTGAATAAAATCCTGAAAGGAAAATTAAAATATTTTGAATTTGGGGCCAAGGGGGACTCATTCACCACCTATGGCGAATCGGTCCCACCTAGGACCTAAAAACAAGTGTCAGGAAATATGTTGTATTTAATGTTGTTTGTCAGGATAATACTAAAAAAATACACTTAATTAAGCATATGAGAGCATAATGGGGTCAAATAAAGCATGAGAAAAGGATAAATAGTTAAGATGTGCCTAGAAAAGCATGAAATCTTGTTACAAGACTTTACAACACTTTAAAATAGGACTTGTTGATGAATAAAAATATGATTTTTAGGTGAATTGTAATTAATAGAGTCTAGAAGAATGTAGAAATGTCTTACAACACTTCACAACACCTTTGTAATACGTCGTTCTTTGAGTTTTAGTACCTAAATAAGCATGTTCAAGCCATGTTACAACATAAAATCAAAGCAACATAGTTGCAACGCCATGAAACAAGACCTAAAAGGCCATGAAAATGACAAGGGGCCATTTTTCTATGACATAGTTTTACATTATGGTTCATCTTATTATGTTTTACAATATATACATTTTATATTATGGTTTCACATTATGGTTCATCTTATTGTAGAAATAGAAATTCTCAAAGCTAATTAGAGTTTTGAGTTGGGAAACGTTAATATTCTTGCGCACTTTTAATCTATAAAAAAATTCAATTAACTTAATGGTTTTTGGTTCAATACGGTAGTTGGGAATGGTGGGTTGAATAATTAGGGCTTTAAAATGGTTGTTTTCATGAGTCGGTATGGATAATTTGTTACATTGCTTCAAAATGTTTTTTTGTTTTGTGAAAGTATTGAGTTATATGTGTTCTACGATATGATCCAAGTGCTTTGTCTAGTAGCTTTTGCATCTTAGGATTTTGGATATGTTCTAAGGCTAATTTACCAACTAGCTTCTAAGGGTTTTGAAAACTATTTACACATCAATTATTTAACATTTAACAATAAACATAATATTAAAATAAAAAACCCTAAAATAATCATATTTTTATTTAATTTTCATCTTGCATTAAAAAATAAGAATAGGTAACTTCCACATTCATTATAAATTCACTCAAAGTTATTGTGTTGTCTTGCTTGAAAATTATAGTTCAACACTAATTAACAAGATTTTAGAATTTAATAATCTATAATATTTAGAGATATTTGTAACATAGGAAAACAAGCAAGATTAAGCAATATTATGTAATAAACTCAAATCTAAACCTACCCTAACAACAAAGAACAATGGAATATAAAGCATAAATACAAGAATGATCTCACCAAACATCTATGTAATTCCATGAATAACCTCGATTGCACTTCTCCATTTTGTCATTATATGATTCTTTCCCTCATATTTCTCTTAAGTGTGCAAGTATAGCCTCATGATAGTGTTATTAGCAAAGTATTGAAGATTCCAAAGTTGATTGCTTCCAAAAGTCATAAGATTTCGAGAGGAGTAATAATGGTGAAGGTCAAGCCAATTTATAGAAAATATAACTTTCAAATGAAAGGCTTAGATTGAAAGATAGACCAAAGATTAAGATTGAAATATGTGACATGCATTGAGATTAGTGTCAGTAATAATGCAAGTGATAAAGCATAAAAGGTGGGGATTAAGATTAAATAATAATTTAATCTTTAGTTGAGACTGTTTGAACACACGAATGAATGAATTAAATAAATAAATTAATAAAATTGTGCATGTAGAAGAATAAAACTAGATAGCTGACTGATTAAACCAAAAGGTATGTTCATTAGAAATAATCAAATATTAAATTAGGACATAATTGACTGATTTAATTAAATCTTGACTTAAGTGGTAAATGACTAATTAGATAACTGATTGATTATCTAATTATAGAATAATATGCTAGGAATAATTCTTTTGATGAATTAAATAATTATTTAATTCAACATTCAAAATTTGGGGATTAAATTAAATAAATAAAGATTTATTTAATTGATTGGAGAATAGGTTAAAGAATAATTAAATAGTTTTACATGATTATTTAATTATAGTCGTAAATGTGATGAGAGTAAATTAAATAACAATTTTTTTAATTAATCAAGATTGAATAAAGGTAAAAAATGAACTAATTAAATAATTAAAGTTATTTAATTAATATAGGACAAATGAATTCTAGAAAATAATCATGTAATTAACATTAGTTAATTATGACAATGAAGATATTAATTATGAAGAAAATTAGAGTCGTAGGCCTACACCAATTTTTAGTGTCTATAGTTTGCCCCTCTTTGACATAATGTCATTTAGGAATTTGTGTCAAAGAATAAAAAAACATGCCCCAGTCGTGCCCCAGTGTGAAATAGGTAATGGTATGGCCCCTTGGGAAAAATGACAAATTTTCAAAATATTTCAAAAAAGTTGGAAATTATCCCCATTAGGTAATTTGATAGCTAAAAATTTGGTGGTTGTGATAGAAATCAGTTTCGACAAGGTCTGGTAAGTGAAATGATCATTTGAAGTTGGTAAATAGTGTGCCTAGTACACAAGGTGTGAGAAAAAACATCCAAAAACCCTAGGTATAAATAGCAATTGGGTGGAAATTGAATTCATTTGCACCCTTCAAGTTTTGAAACCCTTGACTTTGCTCTAGATCACTCAACAAAAATGTCACCTATTCCATACACAAAGCATCATAGATATCAAGTTAGGACCTTCAGACAGCCATCTGACACAAGACCCCCAGTATATACCCAAAAACCATCGTTTGAAATTTGAATTTTCATGCATTTTTAGGCATTTAAAATTTATTTTTCAAATGTGTCATTTATGGTTCGACATAAATGTGTTCATATGTGATGCATCTGCTTGCGATACGATGCATTTGTAAAAACACGTCTAGGCTGATTTTGCATTTAGTTTACATCAATGCATTTGTTTAATTATGAAGCACATATGTAATTGTGAGTCACATTTGTTAGGCATAGTGTCGCATGTAGGTTCATGCACTGCATTTGATATTTTGTTACACATATGGATGACTGTTTGTGTGTTTGATTGTGTACTGTATTTGATATAATGTGATGCATATGCATGACTGATCGCGTGTGTTTTCTCCTTTATTGCATGTGCATTATTATAACACATCTACATGGTTAAATGATAGATTTGAGTTACTGCTACATATTTGCTAGTTTAAATGACACATGTGCAATTTTGGAATGCATTTGTTATGAAATGACACATTTTCCTATCAAATTTTTTGAAGTTTTGTGATGTAAAAAATGGATTTATATTTCTGACACAAGGAATTTTTTTATGCATTTGTAGGTTACCTTGGATCTGATATACACCCTGGAGTCAAGGCCAGTTACCTACGAGCTATGAGATCAGCTACACAGTGCTGAGAGATGGTTGATATGGAACCTCGAGTTGCATCACATGACATTTATGCCCACCATTCAGGAAAATCAAGGTATGTTGACTACACTCTGTGAGTGATGGGACTCAGAGACTTCCTCTTTCCATCTTCCTATAGGAGAGGCTAATATTACCTTAGAGGATGTCTATAGGATTCTGAGATTACTAATTAGGGTTGAGAGAGTCCTCTATGATACCTAGAGGGGTTATAATTAGCTCACCTAGTTTTATGTGCATGATGATATTAGACAACTCGGTATCGAGCATTATGAGATTAGATGGCATGTGCTTGCTAATAGGTATGAACATTTTGATTGTATGTTGTGCACTTTGATTGTTGGGATTGTACTACTTAACCGTCGATGTCATGGGTTTCCCGTTGGGAGGGGTGAGATGTTGGTAGGGATGTTGGAGTGAAAGGTTGTATATGCATGGGGCCCATGTCTACTAGCAATGTTGTATTTTCATTTGCATGATATAGCTTATAGGGAGGCATAGTCGATGACCTGTGGCACCACTCTTCTTATGATTTGGGCATGGGATCACATTGATGTATTTCGCTTTCCTATTTATTTTGACTTAGATCATAGATCTCCCTATTTTTTTAGATATTGTGGGACCATCTCTCAAACTCATGTTAGAGACATAGGGTTCTTTAGACATGCAATTGATACCCTTGTGTAGTTTATCTGGAGAACTTACATGGATTGTGCGTAGTGACTTGATGAGCATAAACACTTACCTTTTTTGTTGATAGACATAGTACTTGATCGAGAGGACTGTCTCTAGGGTTCACATAATTGAGAGACCTTTCAGATAGAGTTCTCTAGTAGTTTGGTGAGGTTTACTACGAGCCACAGGGGGAGCTAATTTTTCCTATTCTTCAAGAGAGGTTCCTTTGTGGGGGGCACAAATTCCTCTTGTGATGGCTAAGGCAGACATCAATGCATTAAACCTTGTTTAGTGGGGATAGAGGGGTGGAGTTGTAGATCCTGAGGCCATTGTAGCATATGATACTTGGTGGGTAGAGCATAGGATTGTTCCATATAAATATCCTAAGCATTCAACACCTATAGAGTGGTGAGGGACATGATAATGAGGCCGACATGGTGGTAGAGGTGGTGGGGGGAGTGGTCAATGGGGTTGATGAGGTGGTAGAGGCCTAGATTTTTCACCCATCCATGAGGAGGAGGGGGAGGGGGAGGACATACCTATGCTAGAGATTGGTGGAGGAGAGGAGGCTATCATAGGGGAGGGAGTTGGTGAGGAGCATGCTATAGAGGAGGCTGTTGGTGAGGAGCATGTTGAGAAGGAGGTTTTTGGAGAGGAGGCCATTGGTAAGGAGCATGTTGAGAAGGAGGTTGTTGGAGAGGAGGAAGAGATAGATGCCCTTTGGTATGCTTGCAATATATTAGAATAATGATGAGGAGTAGGAGATGGAGAGTAGGACAGAGAGCTCTGAGACATGATTGTTGAGGAGTGGGATGTCAATGAGGGAGAGAGGCCATGGTGGAAGGATGAGGGTGTCCTTGATCAATGACTATCCAATTTGTATGCCAGAGTAGAGGCCTTGGAAGAGTGAGTGAGTTGTGATGGTAGAGAGAGATGTGATATAGATGGAGAGAGATAGTGCTTATTTGGAAAGGTATCAGGCAGTATTATGGAGAGGAGATTGAGCAAATATTTTTGGAGTTGAGAGCTCTGTGCAATGGACCAGCTGATGCTTTCACTCAGGAGTTAGTTAGGGATAGTGATAGAGATATATACTACAAATATTTGTATGAGTAGGAGGTACCTCCTTAGAGATGGGCCCCTAGTTATTCGTAGGCGCATAGCAGCAGATCACATAATAGGTCAGACAACAAATCTTAGAGCACAGAAGGTGTCATAGAACCTCATAGGTCAGGACCATATAATAGCCCCCCTTTTGCATAGTGATCATCAACACCTCCTCGTTAGTCACCTCCTTAGTCTCTGCATTGGAGTAGTGGGAGTTCAGCCTAGGGACATGTTTCATATTTGTAGACATTGTATTATTGTTATAGAGCATGCGAGCTCCATTTTGAGAGATACATTCTAACATTGTACTATGACACTTTTGAGCGATTTATATATATATATATATATATATATCCTTTTTTGTGGTGATTTATATGATATACAATTTTCTATATGATTATGTAGTCATTTGTTTATTCATGTGTTATAGATTCAAACATTTACTTTATGACATTGATGGAGCCTATGATGATGTATGCATTAACTTTTTCAGTTTCTATGGATGTCATGTGTTATATGTATTTACAATAACATGTGAATGTATTTATTATCACAATATTCTATATATATTATGATGGTTATGCATGTTATATCATGGACTCCTAGATGCAATGGATGCCAATATTTTTTGTTTTCAAATGCAGGATATATGTATGATTTAATATGTATATATGTATGGAATTTCTAAATGATGTTTCTAACATAAATCAATATGTAGGATGCTTTATATTTTTGTTTCTCATAGGATTCCATCATGATGCAAGAAAGAAGAAATGTTAGTGCAAAAAAGATGAATAGTAACATAAAAGGCATGGATGTTAGTACTAGAAATCTTTGATGTTTTTTCTGAAACACAATAGGCCTTCCATTAAATCAACATTGGGTGGTAACTAATACAAATGGACAACAAACACCATAATATGAGATATACCAAGGTGTGCAAGGTCATCCACCTACTAAAAACAGATAGTCATAGACAAGGAATGTCCTAACTCATACGAAGGGAACAGTTGCCCTAGTCTTTTTGTCAAGAAAAATCATAGATATTTAACAAAAAAAAGATGAGTTGTGAGGCATCATTGATCCTCTAAATCCTTCATGGGACATCCTTGAGGAAGCTAGTAACTTGACTCAAAGACAAGCCAAAAAATAGTCGACAAACAACAGTCAAAGAAAAAGAATCCAGAGACATCCTTGAGGAAGCTAATAACTGGACTCAAAGAAAAATCCAAATGAAAAGATCAGACAACAAAAAGCCATAAAGTCAACAACCAATAAAAATATTTTCCAAAATTTGATCTATTTGTTGTTTAATTATATAGGGGATTGATAAGTTGATTGTTTGATAAAGCCTAGTTTTAGGAATGACACATACTCTATAAGACGTTCAGTCTAGCTTCAATTGTGTGCCTATCTATATAAGGTAGTGACTAGGCCTGGTTTGAAAAAGACACGTACCATATAAGACATTGAGTCTGATTTTGATCATGTGACCACCTGTATAAGGTAATGATGATTGTTTGACTAAATGATCAGGTCATTTTTTAGGAAGGAAACATCCTGTATAAGACATAGATTGATTGATTTGTTATTCCTTTGGAAATTTTTTTGATTTGACTTGATGACCTTGTTGACTTGTTTGTTTGTTTGATGCATGACTTGTTTTGATGTTTTGACAATTGTTTGTGTGATAATTTTTAACTTATTTGACTGACACAATGAACCCTAAAGGACTGACCTAGTGTGTCCTCAGGGGCTAATCGATTGATGGCCTTGCCTACATTATACACACAGAGACCTCATAGTTCAACCAAACATTTACCAACATGACTAACTGAAAAAGATTTTATTTATTTAAATTTATCCAACATGTGTGATAGTGAATGTGACGAACCCTAATGGACTGACCTAGTGCGACCTTGGGGGCTTATCGATTGATGACCTTGCCTATGTTATACATAAAGAGACCTTGTAGTTTAACATGACCATTGACTTTTTCTTATAGAAAATGGATTGAGTCATGATTATATACAAAAATAATAATAAGGACTAGCCTAATGCCTTAGGTGCACATCAACAGATGTCCTATCCTATTTCTAGTTGCAGAGCCAATGTAGTTTGACAATGACAAAGACTGAAAAATGTGTCTGACTCTGACTATTGGATGTGTGCCATAGAAAAATGGCCCTGTCATTTTCATGGCCTTTTGGGTCTTGTTCCATGGTGTTGAAACTATGTTGCTTTGATTTTATGTTGTATCATGACTTGAAAATGCTTATTTAGGTACTAAAACTCAAAGAACGATGTCTTGTGAAGGTGTTGTGAAGTGTTGTAAGACATTTCCACATTCTTCTAGACTCTATTCAATACATTTCACCTAAAAATCACCTCTTTACACATCAACAAGTCCTATTTTGAACTATTGTAAAGTCTTGTAACAAGCCTTCACACTTTTATAGGCACATCTCCTTATTTACACCTTTCTCATGCTTTATTTTGTATCTTTATGCCCTCGTATGCTTAATTATGTGTATCTTTGCATATTATCCTAACAAGCAACACTAAACACACCATTATTTCTGGCACTTGTTTTTAGGCCCTAGGTGGGACCCATTCGCCATGGGTGGCGAATGATTCCCCCTTGGCCCCAAATTTAAAATATTTCAAATTTCCTTTTGGGATTCTATTAAAAGTCACTTGATGTCAGCCTGTCATGAGGTATGAATGGATATTAAGGCACAAGAATTGTATAAATAAGTGTTTTTCATGTCATTTTACATCTCCTAAGTCATTCAAGAAATCCTCTAATAATCTCCAACAATCAAATCATTCAAGCATCTTACATCATCAACAAAAGGAACTATTGAAGCACTTTGAAGAAGCCATTGACATTACTTCAAACTTACAAGATCAAGGATTTGGTGATTAATAGAATTTGCATGTTGTTAGTTTACATTTCCTTATTTCATTTATTTCTATTGGGTTTGATTACCAAAGTGGGGTTTGACCAAGGGAAACCCCTATTTGCTAACCCTCCAACATTTTTCCCCTTTGGATGTGTCTTTGCAGCCTTTTTTTTGTAGATTTGACAGGTTTAAAGGTGTTGAAAAGTTGAAATCAATTCAACTAGGATCTTCAAGTCAAAATATCATTATTTAAAGCTTATTGAGCATTTTTTGTGCATTTCCTATGAAAACTGACTTTAGTAACCCGACATTCATACATTCCCAAATCTGGTGTTGCAGAGTTGATGTCTATTTTTCTAGAAATCTAAGAGTGTACGGATTCACCACCCTTGGTGAATGAGTCCCATCTAAGGTCTAAAAATCTATATTTTGTTAGATCTATGATCCCGACTGTAAGAAATTAGTTCTTGACACTTTTTCATCAGTAGGACGACTAATTTGCCACCCTAGGCGAATGAGTCCCACTTTGAAAAACTAGTAAAATTCATCAACATTCCAGACATTCTAGAAAACTCATATTTCACTCAGGTGCACTCAAATTTACCTTTCTACCTTCTATTTTGCATTATTTCTTCATTTTCATAGTTATTTGCATATCATAATGTGTTTTCAAACATAGCTTAAATTGCACTTTTGCATTCATTTCAGTTCATTCTAATCAGTCAATTGCATTTAGTTAAGTTCATTTACATCATATCACATAGCATACATCCTAATTTGAGTGTTAAATAAGCATTTTGGGACCTAGATCTCTCTCCTTTTAGGTGAAAAACCCTAGAAGTGCAAGAGTAAGCATCCTCAGGGTCCCAAAATCTATGTCACATTTTGGTGAACCCAAATTTTGAACACTTTAAATTTCTGATTACATTCATATCTTTCCATTGCATTAGCATTCAATTAGGGCATTGATTGGTTATTGCATCCTAGGACCTTTGATTTTACATTAGCGAAACATTCATTTAGTGTTCATTTTTGCATTTACTTTCATTGAAAAACTAAACAAATCTAATTTCTGCATACTTGATTAGATTTTGTGTCGCATTTAGAATCATTTAAAATTTTTGAAAAACATAAAAAATTGCATCCTGGGAATCATTTTCCACCTAGGGCGAATCAGTTCCTCTACACTTTTTAGATAGTAGTTATGTGCTTTTTCTAGTATTTTCCTGCATTTCTATTTTTTGTATTTACATCTCTATTATAGTTAGCATATTTTTTGTTATTTTCATTTCACATTCTTAAAATATCTTGCATTTCCATCCACCCTTCCTTTGTGATACTTTAATGAGTGTTTGGTGCCCCTTTGATAATACTTAAGTGAGACTAAGTTCTAGACTCATGGCATCCTGCAATAGAACTTTCATTGTGGACTTTGGTATCTCACGAGCTCCTATTCTTGGTATGGAAAATGGTGCATTAGGCCCTAACAATACCACTTCCATGCCTTCACCTTTCCATCATATGGATATTGACAATCAAAACAAATCCCTCCTGCAAGAAAAAGTCATTAATATTCATGAGGATTTAGCACATTTACAACAAGACTTGTCACTTGAAAAAAAGTATGCCACTGCTATACCTACTATTGAGAACCTTCATCACTTAATTAAGAGTGATGATGGCTTACAAGTGCTAAAACAAATTGCCAAGATTTACAATAAACATGCCTCTTCAAATACCCAATCCAAAAATATTCCTGTAAGCCAAGGAACACCTCAAGTTCCTCCAACTATAGCTTCTATACCCACTTACACCAATCCACAAGTCCACACAACCATGCATCAACCTAATTATAAGGCTACTTCTTTCTTGATTTCCACTAGCATTCCTACTTATTTTGTGGCATTGCAACCTCCTTCCACCACTTTCACACCCCCTAGTATTCCTTTCAACTCCCCTAACATCACTTACACTCCATCACCATTTTTCCTTCCACCTCAACCTACTTATTTTGATCCTTTTATTACACAACTCCTTAACACTGTTTCATCATGCAACATTGACTTTCCACCATTAGTCAAGGTCAAACTGCTCTACCCACATATCTTGTCCACAACAGCCCCTTATCATTAGAAATCTTATGTACCCCGATGCCACAAGGGATAGCAATGTCGAGATTTGAGAAATATGAAGGAAAAGGAGACCCTATCAACCATATCAATGCTTATACCACTTTGTGTGGTGACTTTTTCCTTGATGATAAACTCTTAGGAAAAAAATTTCCAAGGACCTTGAAAGACACTGCTTTAGAATGGTTTTCCAACTTTCCCAATCATTCCATGCATTCATTTAAAGAATTGGTGGAAGCTTCCATTAGTCACTTCCAAGTGCACATGACACCTAAAATGACAATGGCTGACCTTATGAGATGTAGACAAAACACATATGAAAAAGTGACATATTTCATCTCCCGTTACCAATCCTTATATGCTCAAGTTGATGTAAAAATTCTAGATGCACATCTTCAAAAGATGTTTATTGAGAATTTGCACACCAACCTTCAAGATAAACTTACCATTATTAAATTCCCTTCATTCATGTAATTATGCACAACACTATGTGATTATCAAAATTCAGTTTCAAGTCATGAGTCAAAATCCACTTCTAACTGAGTTGACAAACCTAAAAATAATAATCCAAACCACAAAAACTTCCAAAATTTTTGCAAACCTAACTAAGGATTTTTACAATTTAATCCACCTCCTTCACCACAACTGCAACCAACTCAACAAGTTTAAAATTCAATGGCCACTACTAAGACAGTCATTCCTTATCATTATGGAGATCCAAATAGACACTTCACCCCTTTACCTGACACCCTCCACCATATAATGAACCAATTAATTCAAAAATGAATGCTCAACTTACCACCTGTTCACCCACTTGATCCTAATCAACACTTACCACCTACCTTCAAACCTAACGCTTATTGCCATTTTCATTATCAAAATGGCCATGACACCAAACATTGCAAGTGTCTTAAACATTTAGCTCAAGACGTCATTGATTCAGGTGAAATGACCATTATGGGTGTTGATGATCAAGGCAATAAGTCTGTCACACCCCCTAACCAAAATTTTCAAATCTTCATCAACCCTATGCCTAAACACACCATCTCGTTCGTCAAGGCTAGTGAACCTTCAAAGCATAAAATAATGACTATTGATACACACAATGAACAACTTGATACATCTCCTATTGATGCCCAAGCTAGTCCTATGGATAAACTTGTAGCTGCGATAGAAATTATCCCTCGTAAGGGCCAAACCACTAAATCACTTGATATTACTTTTTCTGCTAAGGATATACTACAAAAACTTCCTCATGGTCCTCTCTACATAGATGGCAGAATCTATGATAAACCTACTAATTGGATATTAATAGATCTTTCTTGTGGTGAGAATGTGATCATAGAAGAATTTCTAGTATTACATAATCTATATCAAGATGAAGTTATAATCAACTGATTGCATGGATTAAAACACATCATGGTTTTGCATGCCCTACAATTGGATTTATCATGCTACCTTTACAATTGGGACCTATGAATTTGGAGGTAACATTTTCCATTATTCCATAATCTAACCAATTTCATTTACGGTTAGGCCTTCCTTGGCTTTTCTCAATCAAAGCGGTCCCATCCGTTAATCATAAGTGCTTGAAGTTTCCACATGGCAATGAGGTATTCACTATACACCATAGTGGCTTTAATCCTTTATCTTAAAAAAGTAACTTTTCATTAGAAACCTTTTGGCCTGAACCTATGAAACCTATCACTCCTCGTAAGGACTTCTTTTACATTGCTTATCAAAAGTTTAAAGCTAAAAATATCGTTGAATTATCTCTTTGTAACACATCTCCATCCACCTCCATTAATCCTATCCTTGATGAAACCATGATTAAACCTAAATATGATATAGACCAAACCATCAGACCTTCTAAAAAATATCCTCCTAAAACTTCCTAGCCATTGTTTAAACAACCAAGAGAATGAAATAACTCCTATCTTACCTCCTCATATCAAACAAGTATATAAAGAAAAAGAGAAATTGGTTGATCCATCCTCTTCGGTTTCTCTTGCTCTTCCCCCTTCGGGAGTAGAAGAACCTATGACACCTCAATCCACTCTTAAACCTCAAAAAATCCAATACAAAATTAAACAAAACTGTGGTGCTCGGGAACATCAGTGTCATCATTGTCTCCTTGCGCATCAATCTCGTATGGAAGACAATCAAGATAATCAACCTCCACCCTTGACAGATGAAATAGATGACCACCTTCCCTCTCCTAACCTACCACATGATAATTCAACCCAACAATTGCAACAAAACCAACCCATTCAATAACCACCACTTTTGATACATCCATCCTTATAAATCACCCTTCTTCCTCCCGTCGTTATTAATTTTGATAACGATGATGATGCGACGATCAATAAAATAGATGAAGAAATACACAATGATTTGAACTCTTTATTTTCATCTACAATGAGGTTAAATGATACATCCTCTCCACCAAGTGAAGAATCTGGTAAAACCCCTAGGTCAACACTTGCGATTCCTCCATTGGATAGCCAACTCCCTTCACATTATAATGAACATGATTGGGAGGCAGATCACTTGATGGATGACTTGCATTTTTCTAACTAGTTTCTCATCTTTTACTTATTCTTTGTTTTCTTTTTCTTTTCATGTGTGTATCATGTTCCCTCATATCACATGTTTGATGTTTCCTCTCCTTGTACACTTCTTCTATTCGTACCTTTATTCTTCTGTTTATCATGCTTTGTTTTTTGTTTTCCTTTTGGGGATGATGCAAAGCATAGAGATGCCCTATGTCTCTTCCATGTTCACCCAAATGGTCCCTATCCTTTCATTTTTGTTTTGTGTTTTCCTTTTGGGGATGACGCAAAGCGTAGAGACACCCTATGTCTCTTCCATGTTGACCCAAATAGTCCTTTTCCTTTTATTTTTGTTTTGTTTTTTCCTTTTGTGGATGACACAAAGTGTAGAGACACACTATGTCTCTTCCAGGTTGACCCAAATGTTCCTTTTCCTTTCATTTTTGTTTTGTGTTTTCCTTTTTGGGGTGACACAAAGCATAGAGACACCCTATGTCTCTTCCATGTTGACCCAAATGGTCCCTTTTTCCTTTTTCGCTTATCTTTTCTAGTGTTTTCCTTTTGGGGATGACACAAGGCATTGAGACCGAAATGTCTCCTTCATGTTGACCCAACACTCTTTCCTTTTCGCTTCTTTTCTTTTCACTTGTGTTTTCCTTTTGGGGATGATGCAAAGCGTTGAGACCGCAATGTCTCTTCCATGTTGACTCAAAATGGACTTTCTTCTCCCTTCTTTTTCACTCTCTTTATGTCATTCTTTTATTTCTATGTGTATTTTGGGAATGATTACAGTAATGAATTGAAAAATTATAGCAATGGACATACTGACCCCAAATCCATAGATCCCTTATGTGTTTGGTGTGCTTTCTTTTCTGGGGGGAAACTTCCTCCCTTTCTTTGTTTTTCATTTTTCCTTGACATGATGCAGCCTACCTTTGAAACATATGACTTGGCATAGAGCTTTCCAAGTTGGCTCCCCTGTCTTGTTTTCTTTTTTCCTTTTCTTTTCTTCTCTACTTTCAAGCAATTGCTCACAGAAATATATTTAGCAGTTCCTTTAAAGTGGGGGGAATACATTACCATTATTTCATTGTGCATTCATGCTTCTTAGTGTAGACTTGTCATTTATGTGATGCGTTTGTCACTTTGTGGATGAAATTGGGTGTGATGTCCTTCATAAGTCTCATCTATCTTAGCATATTACATTCCTATTTGTTGTTTGATGTGACACACTGCATCCCCTAAGTTTTGAATATACTATTCTTTGATTGGTCCTCTCTTGGAGAAATTAGACACAATCTTCTGTAAGTGTCTGACCTTGCATAAATTGAACAAGACTCCTTTGAACAATCTTTTATATTTATTGCATTCTCGTTTGTCCACCTTTCATAACACAAATTGCATGCTTGTGGAGTCGTCTTATTTGTTTGGCCACCTTGCATAACACAACTTGTATGCCTATGGTGCCATCCTATTTTTCTTAAAACTTAAACTGACATTTACATTTCATTTGGCTTTGTGGTGCCTTGTTAAATTTACCAAGCAGTATAACTTTGGCATGGTTGAGCGGGAAGCCCAACTAGCGGCATGATTTTTCCCCATAGCCACTTTTGTGTTTGTGAGTGCATACAACTAGCGTATGTATCTTACTTTTTGGGCTTTCTCACCCCTCGGACAACTAGTTCTATGGCCCCAGAGTGAGTGCACATTCTCTTTTCCAAAACATTCAGCCTAGATCTCTTTCCACAACTAGTTGGATTGATTATCGAAGCTTCAATCAATTCATTTCAACACTTGTGTGTTCCTTTGTCTTTATGTCTAGCTTTCCATGGGATCTTTATCCTCGAGGCTTCATCATCCCCCTTGATTTTTGCATTCCATCTTGCTAACGTAAGTGCATTCAAACCCTCTCCTCAATGTTCATGGCTACTTTAGTGTGAGGAAGCAAGTTTGTCCTCTCACTAAAGTGGGGGCTAAATGTGTGGTAAAAAAATAGCCCTTTCTCATTTTAATGGCCTTTTAGGTCTTGTTTCATGGTGTTGAAACTATGTTGCTTTGATTTTATGTTGTATCATGACTTGAACATGCTTATTTAGGTACTAAAACTCAAAGAATGACATCTTGTGAAGGTGTTTTGAAGTGTTGTAAGACATTTCCACATTCTTCTCGACTCTATTCAATACATTTCACCTAAAAATCACCTTTCTACACATCAATAAGTCCTATTTTGAAGTGTTGTAAACTCTTGTAACAAGCCTTCACGCTTTTCTAGGCACATCTCCTTATTTACACCTTTCTCATGCTTTATTTTGTATCTTTATGCCCTCATATGCTTAATTAAGTGTATCTTTGCATATTACCCTGAAAAACAACATTAAACACAACATTATTTCTGACACTTATTTTTAGGTCCTAGGTGGGACCCATTCACCATGGGTGGCGAATGAGTCCCCCTTGGCCACAAATTCATAATATTTCAAATTTCCTTTCGAGATTTTATTAAAAGTCACTTGATGTCAGCCTATGATGAGGTATGAACAGATAGTAAGGCACAAGAATTGTATAAATAAGTGTTTTTAACCTCATTTTACATCTCCTAAGTCATTCAAGCAATCCTCTAATAATCTCCTACAATCAAATCATTCAAGCATCTTACATCATCAACAAAAGCAACTATTGAAGCACTTTGAAGCAATAATTGACATTACTTCAGACTTACAAAATCAAGGATTTGGTGAGTTAATAGCATTTGCATGTTGTTAGTTTACATTTCCTTTGCATTTCCTTTATTTCAATTGGGTTTGATTACCAAAACGTGATTTGACCAAGGAAAACCCCTATTTGCAAACCCTCAAACATTTTTCCCCTTTGCATGTGTCTTTACAACCTTTGTTTTGTAGATTTGATAGGTTTAAAACTGTTGAAAAGTGAAAATCAAGTCAACTAGGCTCTTCAAGTCAACATATCATTATTTCAAGCTTATTAAGTGTTTTCTGTCTGTTTCGTACACAAAACTGACTTTAGTAACCTGACATTCAAACATTCCCAAATATGGTGTTGCAGAGTTGTCTTATTTTCTAGAAATCTAGGAGTGGAATGATTCGCCACCCTTGGCGAATGAGTCCCACCTAAGGTCTGAAAATCTATATTATGTCAAATCTCGGATCCTGACTATCAGAAATCAGTTCGCGACACTTTTTCATCAGTAAGAGGACTGATTTGCCACCCTAGGCGAATGATTCCCGTTGTGAAAAACTAGTAAAATTTATCAGCATTCTTGACATTCCAGACAACTCATATTTCATCCAAGTGCACTCAGATTTACCCCTGTGCCTTTTGTTTTGGATTATTTCTTCATTTTCATAGTTATTTTCATATCACAATGTGTTTTCAAACATAGCTTAAATTGCAGTTTGCCATTCATTTTAGTTCATTCTAATTAGTCAATTACATTTAGTTAAGTTCATTTACATCATATCACATAGCATACATCTTAATTTGAGTGTTACATAAGCATTTTGGGACCTAGATCTCTCTCCTTTTAGGTAAAAAACCCTAGAAGTGCAAGAGTAAGCATCCTCAGGGTCCCAAGATCTATGTCACATGATGACTTATTTCTATTTACAAATTTCTATATTTTTCATTTTCTTTGATGTTACCAAGATGCTTGTTTGCCAGGTTTTCACCTAGGTAACTATTTTTTGATTGATTTTTTATTGTATTTATGATGATTAAGACAAGGCTCTCAAAATCTATGCATAGAACATCTTCAGATGAAGACTATTGATTGTTGTTGATAGTGGTTTGCCTTCAGGGGTAGGGAGTTGGTATTCTCTTGATCCAAAGGCTTCTGTGAAAATGTAGGGTCCTAAGCAATTTGGTTCTATGATTGCTAGTTTTTCTCTTTCTGCTTGATTCTTTGGATTTTCCATTAAGACCAGGTCACCAATGTCAAAATTTTGATTCAAGACTTTCCTGTTGTAGCTATGATGAAGACAATTTTGGTATGCTTGAAGGTGATCTAGTAAATTTTTTCTTCATTTATCCAGGAACTCTAGCTCATGTAATCTTGACACATGGTACTTTTCATCAACAATATGCCATTTCAAAAATACCTTTAGGAAAGGAATCTCAAACTCAATAGGAAATATGGCCTTAGAAGTGAATACCAAGGAATATGGAGTGCCACTAGTGCGAGTACGGATGCTTGTGCTCTATGCCCATAAGGAAGGGTTAAGTTGTAAATGCCAATCATGACCAACATCATTGACAGTCTTTTTAAGGATTCTGAGGATTGTTTTGTTAGATGCCTCATCTTGGCCATTACTACCCTATGGGTAATATGTAGTGGAAAAGTGGTGTTGGATATGGAATTCTTCACAGAGGTGACAAACTTCTTGGTTTTTAAATGGGCGACCATTATCTGTGATTATAGATTGAGGAACACCATACTGCTAAATAATATAGTTAAGGATAAGCTTATAAATTTGTGTGTTAGTAATGTAGGTCATAGGAATGGCTTTGATCCACTTGGTAAATTATTCAGTCAAAGTAATGATGAATTTATGACCATTGGATGATGTAGGATATATCTTACCTATGAGATCGAGTCCCCATTGGGTAAAGGTCCATGGTGATGTTATTGGACGGTGCTCTTGTGTTGGTGCATGTATCAAGTATCCATGAATCTAGCACTCTCTACATTTTTTGACAAAAACATATGAGTCCTTTTTCCATTGTAGGGCAATAGTAGCCTAGTCTCATAATCTTCTTAGCTAAGGTAGCACCGCTAGAGTGGGATCTACATATACCCTCATGTACCCCATGCAAGGTCGCTTGTGCTTCTCTAGTATCAAGACATCTCAATAGGGTATTGTCTAGGGCACATCTATAAAAGGTATCTTTGATGATGGTATATTTAGCTAACTTATGGATAAATGTCCTATGTTGGTTGTTTGAGAGATCAAGGAGTAGGATTTCATAATGGAGGTAGTCATATGTCTTTGTACCATGGGGAATTGGGAAAAACTATTGGAAGATTGAAATCACTGAGAGGGAGGGTGAATCAATGATTTATGAAAGCCACAATATATTTTTTAAAAGAGCAAGGATTTGTGTTCACTTTTAAACCAAGGAAAAAAATGATAGTTTGTGAAGCAGACTTGACTTGTGTATCAACTAAGCATATGAATAAGACATTGGTATGGATAGAATTAAATGAACTATTTGTGCTTTCACTTGAATGAAAGTTCATAACATTAACAAGACAACTTTAGTATAAACATTTGCAAAAATGAAAAGGCAATCATTCAACTATGAACTGATAAGGACAAACATTACAATCTAGCAATAGTATCATAACAAAGAAATGGCACTATAAGACCATGAATTTGACAAGTGGAAAACCTTCTTGGGGTCGAAAAACCACTCCAAAATAATGCCTTACTGGCTTAAATGAAACCACTATTTACAATGCCTTACATGTAGAATTTGGAGCACCCACTCTAGGAGCACCAACCCCTTACAAATTTAGGAACACCCATTCTAAGGAGCACCAAATCCTTTTAATGAATGACAATTAAAGCATCCTATGAGAACCCTAGAAGTGTAGATTTTTCAGCTCTATAATTTCAATAGAAGACTATGTATATAAATATTTCAATAAGCACACTAAAGAAGAATGTTGTATAAAATTGACATCTTCTTTTACAATGTATTTGAGATTCAATGATTTTCAATGTAAACCCAGTTTCTTATCACTGCAAAGATAAAAATATGATGATTCACAAGAGTTTTTTCTCTTCTTTTCTGTAACCCGAGAAATATAACAAAATCTTTTTAAATAAATGCATAAGCATCTCTGCAGATAGGTTTGTAACTATAAGAATAATCTTCAAATGATATTCCAAAAACCCTAATGGGTTTTCAATCATGATCATCAAAAGATTAAGCATTTTAACAAAAGTCTTAACAACATAACCCATAATGTTTTGTAACAGTTATGGCCAACTATCAAATAAATGAGAAAAAAATTGTTATCATCTTGTGCATAAAATAACATCCTTTCTTTGTTTTTCAAAAAACAAATAATAATATCCTTTTAATACCCTTAACAACTGTTTTAACAAGAAAAATCTCAATGCAAAACCAAAAGTATGTGATAGTTTTTCCTTTACTTGTTCACAGTGGGAGAAAGAGAAACAAATACCATAAATTACTATTGAAGAACATTATAACTATCCAGCTGAAGACTTCCATCAACGAGCTCTACCAGTTTTCAACTTCCTCATTTAAAGTTTTACCAAAAATATGCAATCACAATTTCATGGTCCTGGCTAGGGTTTCACAAGTTTACACAATGAAACAATAACAATTTTGCTTTACAATCCCTTAAAATCCTTCAAATACTTTTTAGAAGTATATAATCATTTGAAATCCAAGCTTCAACATGACCTAGAATCTGGTGCCCATGTCAACCTTATCAAACATAATCATTTTGAAGTCCGCAATAATATCCCTACTAAACTTGCTGAAAAATAAACATAACATCACTTATGCCAAATGTTATCCATGTTGATAAAAATAATCATAATAGCTATTGTCAGTGTTAGTCACATGTATATTGTGACTTATCATTTAAAACTAACACAAAAATACCATCAAAACATATTTCCATGTGCCTTTAATCAAATTCATTCACCTTCCAATTAAAACCAAATATAAGCCTTTAGATGATGTTTCTCGATAACTTAGATGATCTGTAATTAGAGTTTACAAAATTAACTTGTAAATTAAATTTAATTAAAGTAATTTCCTGATCTAATACAAAATTGTGTGATTATGCTTTTTAACCATTAAAATTACAAAATAAGCAATTAGACATTCAAATACTGAATTTAAACTAGAGAGAAAATTGAGATAGAAGAGAGAAGAATGAGACAAAGAATTAGAAGGGTCACAACACGCAGATTGATAACGGAGTTTGTCTAATGTGGACTACGTCTCCAGGTCCACTTCTCAATGATGGGACCACTTTATTGATATCGCCAAGAAAAATTATGCTTTGTTACAATACCCAAGCTCCAAGAACCTACAATAATCTCTCCACAATCTCTCACTCTTTTACAATTTTTGGTGTACAAAAACACCTTGTAAATTCTCCTCCAAAGAATTATTTCTCCCAAAATGAACTTCAATAATTCTCCCTGTTACAATTCTCTCCAAGAAAATTCTCGTTCAAAATTCTCCACTCAATAATTTCCAATCCCTTTACAAAAATCGCCCCTTTATATACACATTTATTTGCTAATATGGTTCTAACCATATTATTTTGCAAATATTGCATATCTCCCATATACAAGTAAAAATTCCAACCATTTCCCCCTTTTACAATAAAAATCACTAATATCCCATTAGTATAGCAAATTAATCTTTCAAAAATAAAACCCCCTTTGGCTTTTATAATTCTAAGCCATACAATTAAAAAACGAACCCCTTTAACTATGGGTCGTTATAATTTTGGAATTACAAATAATAAAATCCCTTTTAAATGAATGGCTTATAATTCAAGCCTTTAATCCTTCTGGGATTTATTCCTTTAATAATCTTTATGAATTATTTTAATTCTTATTTAAGCCCCTTAAAATATTATAGTTTGGGCTTAAAGGGGTTAATTGTTGAAATATGAGTTTATGGGATTTTTTTCCTCTCCTTGTTTTATGGGCAAGGGAAGAGGATTTTAAGGGATAAAATACTACCAAATCCTCGTTGAAATAAAAAAAAATCTTTTAATTTTTAAACCATATGTGTTTTCTTTTAACAATATGGTTTAATCCATATTCCTTTTTCCACCATGTTTGTGCAAACTCACCACTCCTGCCACATCACCACCCACCACATCAGCTTGCTGATGTCATCAAAGTCAACTAGAGTCAAAATTTTGACCAACCTTTTACCAGCCGTAACATTCACATATGAGCTCCATTTTTGAAACTGAATATAGTTTCATAATCAACATGACGAGCACTATGACTTGACATAATTTTTATTTCATTTTGAGACAATTAATTTTTTTCCTTTTTGAACCCTTGATTCGCCTATTTGACCAAATCTTTGAATGAGCATAACTTCTACATACGACTCCTTTTGAACCCATTAAAGTTGTGTCAAGATCGTGTCAGCGAGCTCCACGCATTGATTCTTCTTTGGATGAATTCTGAGACTATGAAATTTTTAGGTATTTTGGATCCACCTGGGTCATTCCTCCCCATTGAGAATCTTTTGGACCTCTGAAAGTTTACTTTTATGTACAATTTGAGATAGGGAAATGTCGCCCCACTTGCCCAGTATCATTTTTCCTTCTTGCTAAAATTTTGAACATGTGACCCATCACAAACACAAAGAAATATGAGGTAACTTTGTTGATACCATCAATTGCATGTTCATCAATATTCACTATCACATTCATCATTTACATAGAAATAACTAGTACAATAACAAGCAACAGTACTAAATACACTCATGTGAAGGAAATAGTATTAACATTTTGGATCTCCTGAATAGGAACATTGTTAGAAAATGAAATAGCCAAACCCTCTTTTACCACCTCTGGTTGAAGGCCTGATTCTGCTTGCAACTGATCCTCACACTATATTTTATGTGACACCATATCATCTTCATTCTTAGTATCATTAGCTAGTATAGACATGAGATTTAAAGCATTGCTTGCATTTACATTCATTTTCATATGCCCTGTGTTTAGAATAGATCTATCATTCTTCATGTGATGATATTTTACAATATATTCAAATCCATCTTAAAAAAATGATACTTGTTATGTTCCCTATAGAAAATGGCCTTTATGTCATACAAATAAGGACTACCTAAAACCATCCCACAGATATCAAGTGGAATTACATCTAACTCTACCTAATCTACAAACTTGGATGTGATTGCAAATCAGAGTTTACATTGTTGTGACACATGTAACTGAGCATTATCATTCACCCAACCCAATGGATATGGCATAGTATGAGGTGTTGTCTTTAATCCCAATTGCTTAACAACTTGTTTAGAGATTAGATTCACTTGTGATCCACTATCTATGAGTGTATCAATCTTTTTTTTTTTGTGATAGCCCTTATATGAAACAATTTGTTCCTCTTACTTTCAACAGTAACTTCATTACCCTTAAAGAAGAAGCATGAGAACTAGTACTAATAATAGGAGTTTTACCTTTGATACCCACAACTAAGATCTTGGTTTCATCATCAAACCTGATTCAAGATCCACACGATAGTTGTGGTCTTCTTCTTACCCTTTCGATCCATGAACCACTTTGGCTTTCGATTAGGATGTAGTTTCCAACATCTTGCATCTTCGTGCCCTTCCTTCTTGCAATGTGAGCAATAAGGATTTTGTCCTCTTTCTTTGTAGCTTGTTGTTCGTTGTGATTTCTCTTTCCCTTTCTTGCTTCCTTTCTTCTTATTGGATTCCATCAACAGATTATCATGGCTATTCCTTGAGCTTTTTCCCAAATGGATAGCTTGCACACTAGCTTCATCAATGTTAGTTGGATTAATCATAAGTATTGTATGTCTCAAACTTTCATGTAATCCACCTATATACTTTAACAAAGTTTCTTGTGTGTATAAAGGAATGTCCAAAATTAAAGCCCTTTCCCTAAACTCATGTGTATATTCCTGAACACTTTTTCCTTTTTCTTGCCTTAATGATTTCCAATTCATTACAACTTTTTGTATATGTCCGAATGGATAGAACTATTTCTCTAATGTAGCTATAAACTCAAACCAAGAAGAAATAATTTTTCCATAACGACTTAGATCCTCCTATGTTCTACTCTCCCACCAATTTAAAGTTGTACCTCCCATGCGAAGAGTAGCTAATTGGATTTTCTTAGAATCCTCAGTAAATTTCTGAACTCTACAATAGACTTCAATTTGCTTAATCCAATTATCTAGTTTATCTGCATCTAGTTCTCCATTATACATTGGCAAATCAAATTTAACATCTAGTTTTAACAAAGGTGAGTTGACTTCAGCTTTCACAGGTTGTTTCTTTTTAGAAGAAGAGGTAGACGAAGAGGAAGAAGAGAATGAAGAATAAGATGGGGATGGAGGTTTAGGAGGGTCACTACCACCTCCTATTCCTTTACCTTTATCATCTTTTGAAGAGTATTCGCATTCATTCTTCTTTCTTTTCTTGAGTTTATTTTTCCTCTGTCACTCTCGCCTCTCTTGGAAAAGAACTTCCACCATAGCCTTCATTTTGAGAAATTCTTTCTAGAAAGCTTTCTCATCAAGCTCTGTAGGACTTTGTTCAGCTGCCATCAGTGATCGTGGAAATGTCCTTCATTTTCTGATCTCTAGATTGAACTCTTCCAGTGCACCTTCTCCTTGTTTCAGTTTCAACTTGGTTAACATTCACTCTACAATTTCTTGCAAAATGGGCTCTGATACCAACTTGATCCATAATTAGAGTTTACAAAATTAACTTGTAAATTAAATCTAATTACAGTTATTTCCCGATCTATTACAAAATTCGTGATTATGATTTTTAACTGTTGAAATTACAAAATAAGTAATTATAAATTCAAATATTGAATTTAAATGAGAGAGAAAATTGAGATAGAAGAATGAATAATGAGACAAAGAAATAGAAGGGTCACAATGCACAGATTGATAATGGAGTTCATCTAATGTGGACTACGTCTCCAGGTCCACTTCTCAATGTTGGGACAGCTTTATTGATATAGCCAAGAAAAATTATGCTTTGTTACAATACCCAAGCTCCAAGAACCTACAAATAATCTCTCCAGAATCTCTCACTCTTTTACAATTTTTGGTGTACAAAAACACCTTGTAAATTCTCCTCCAAAGAATTATTTCTCCCAAAATGAACTTGAATAATTCTCCCCATTACAATTCTCTCCAAGAAAATTCTCGTACAAAATTCTCCACTCAATAATTTTCAATCCCTTTACAAAAATCACCCCTTTATATACACATTTATTTTCTAATATGGTTTTAACCATATTATTTTGCAAATATTGCATATCTCCCATATATAAGTAAAAATTCCAACCATTTCGCCCTTTGACAATAAAAATCACTAATATCTCGTTAGTATTACAAATTTATCTCTCAAAAATAAAAATCCCTTTGGATTTTATAATTCTAAGCCATACAATTAAAAAACTAACCCCTTTAACTATGGGCCGTTATAATTTTGAACTTACAAATAATAAAATCTCTTTTAAATGAATGGCTTATAATTCAAGCCTTTAATCTTTCAGGATTTATTCCTTTAATAATATTTATGAATTATTTTAATTCTTATTTAAGCCCCATAAAATATTATAATTTGGGCTTAAAGGGGTTAATTGTTGAAATTTTTTTCCTCTCTTTGATCTATGGGCAAGGGAAGAGGATTTTAAGGGATAAAATCCCACCAAATCCTCCTTGAAATCATAAAAATATTTTAATTTTTAAACCATACGTGTTTTCTTTTAACAATATGGTTTAATCCATATTCCTTTTTCCACCATGTCTATGCCAACTCACCACTCCTGCCACGTCACCACCTGTCAACTTGTTGATGTCATCAAAGTCAACCAGAGTAAAAATTTTGACCAACCTTTGACCAGTTGTAACTTTCACATACGAGCTCCATTTTTGAAACTGAATATAGTTCTGGAATCAGCGTGATGAGCACTACGGCTTGGAATCATTTTTATTTCATTTTGAGACAATATTTTTTTTGCCTTTTTGAACCCTTGATTGGCCTGTTTGACCGAACCTTTGACTGAGCATAACTTTTGCATACATACTCCTTTTGAGCCCATCAAAGTTGTGTCAGGATTGTGTCAACGAGCTCTATGAATTGATGCTTCTTTAAATGAATTCTGAGACTACAAAATTTTTAGGTATTTTGGATCCACTTGGATCATTAGCTACTACAATGTGACTTTCAATTTGAATATACTTCTTTAATGCCAATGTCACATAGAATGTGACTATTCAAGGTGCTCAGAAGCAAAATATTTGCACATTAAATATCAGTGAATAGAATTTATTTACAAGTTTAAAACTTGTAATCTGCATTCCTATGCCTTTCATAAAGTTGAATATATTTGTGCAAACATAAAACGTGTCATTCATATATCATGTGAAAGCAATTTGCAAAAGATCAAGTTGAATATACCACAATCTCAAAGTTATCAACCTGGATATACCTAAGTAACCATGCCATGTATTTGAAACAAGATATATACCCTGAAGCAAATGCATGTCCTGCTATAATGAACATGCCATGTTGTAATAAACACATGTCAAACATTTGTACCAACATGTAAATTTGAAACTGCATGCCATGAACCAACTATAAACATCATGTGCCACCAATATCATATAAATATGTCACCATGACTATGAACCAACTGTAAACATCATGTGACTGCATAAGTGTGAATCACTAAATACTAAAGCACTGCATAATTTATTTTGACATCAAGGAAAAACCAAAAAACAACTGAAAGCCAACAGCAACAAGCTCACACAACATCTCTGAATTTGGGATGTCAAAGGTAGGGACCAAAAGTTGTTCTACCAAAAAATTGAATTTAGGCATGTTGCTAGGTATGTCCAAGAGTGGAGCAATAGTTTCCATGGCATCTACTACCTTGTTATGAATGTGATGTATTGTATGAAAGACAATCTTGTCAAAATATTGTTTGAAACTATCTACCATCTACTTATATGGGGTGAGCTTTTCATCTTTCATTTCATAGTCATCATTAACTTGTCAGATTACTAACTGAGAACCACCATAAACTTGTAGGTGCTTAATATTCCATTTGATTGCCATGTGTAATTTTGTCACAAGAGCGTCATATTCTGCTATATTATTTTTGCATGGAAAAGCAATTTTGAATGACTTAGGAATAGTGTCGCCCTATGGTGTGATAAAAAATATGACAACCCTTGAGCCATGATTTTTGTGGGACCCATCAAAGTATAACTTCCATGTCATTCTTGTGTTAAGAGCGAAGATGAACTCATGAGGAAAATATGAAACTAGAGGATGATCTACCTTAATTGGTGTATCTTCTAGCTAGTCAGCAATAACTTGTCCTTTTATAGCTTTTCTTTCTACATACTGGATATTGTATTCACTAAGTACCATTACCCATTTGGCTAGTTGTCCTGTTAATGCTGCTTTGCTAAGGAGATATTTCAAAGGATCTATCTTTGTGACCAAAATTGTTTGGTGGTTTAACATGTAGTTCCTAAGCTTATGAGTAACAAAAACTACTATAGGAAAAGCGCATTCAATGGTACTATAATTTAGCTCATAACCTACCAAAGTGTGGCTGATATAATACACTACCCTTTCATGACCCTCATTGTCATTTTGTGCAAGCAAGGCTCCTAACAATGATGTGGTTTTTGAAATGTAGAGAATCAATGGTCATTCCTCAATAGGTTGCATTAGCATTGGTGGTGTGAGTAGGTAATCCTTGATTAGTTGGAAAGCTTCTTGGAATTTATATGTCCATACAAATGGTACCCCTTTTCTGAGTATATGCTGGAAGGGATGTGTTTTATCTACTAACTACACTATGAATCATCTAATAGAGTGAATTCTCCCTTCTATTGTCATTAGTTGACTTATATTGGATGGTGGATGTCCATTATAGATTTTACTTTTGTTGGGTCCACTTCAATGCCTTTTTCTAGAAATGATGAATCCTAGAAATTTTCCTGATTTCATGCTAAATACACATTTCTTTGGATTTAGCCTCACTTTTTATTCTTCTATTCTTTGAAAAATATTATCTAGGACCTATAAATGGTCAACCCTTATCAATGATTTACCTATCAGATCACCCACATAGTCTTCCATAAGAGTGTGTATGAGATCATGGAAAATAGTTGTCATGGTGTGTTATTATGTTGCTCTGGCATTTTTAAGTCCAAAGGGCATGATGTTCCAACAATAAGTTCCCCATGGACAAGTGAAAGTTGTCTTGTGTTGGTCTTCAAGTGCGATTCTAATTTGGTTATACCTCGAGAAACCATCCATAAGGGATAACATTTCACATCCTATTGTTAAGTCCACAATCATGTCAATATTCAGTAGAGGAAATTCATCTTTGGGACATGCTTTTTTATGTCTCAAAAGTTTTTACATATGCAGATTCCCTCTGTTGGTTTTTTCATTGGTACAAGATTGGAAATCTAGTCTGCAAAGTGAATTGATCTGATAAAGCTGACATCTAATAGTTTCCTTAGTTCATCTTTGACTAATAAAGCATTTTTTGTTGGATGTTCTAGTTTTTTTTTTTATATGTGGTTGTCATTGATGTCAACACTATTAGCATTAATGTATTTGAAGCTGTATATGTTGAGGATATTAAGAAAATTGTAATAAATGAGTTGCAGGTTGTTAGTGGTGAAGTGAAGTTAAGTATGCATGTTATTTTTGTACATTGATCATCAGAGGTTGTGGACTATAGGGTTTGTTGCTAAGTGTATCCGGTTTATCCATGTTGATTTTGAGAGATCCACGTGAAGATTTGATCGAGTTATGAAGATTTCTAGTCTTATAGTTTTTTTTTCTTCAGATGGTGTTCTTGATTGAAGAAGATGTTATTTCAGTTAGTTTAGTTGTTGTGGATGCTTCCCTTATGATTTGTGATGCTTTTGGACGTTTCTAGTTCATTCTCTATCTTTTATTCAAGTCCGCATTGATCGTTGTGCTTGTGGTTGGCGATTTTCTCTTGCATGTTCATGTTTTTCTTGTTCTTGGTCGACATAGTGTTTGTAGCATGTTGTGGATCTTCGAGGAGAAATTAATTGAGCTATCTTCATGCTGGAGATATTGTTTTGGGTCCTCACTAACTTGTGGCTAACCTTGGCTGATTGCATTAACAATCTTAAATGTTTTGGGCCAACAGTTTATATTCATTTTATTATTTCCTTATGGCCGACTTGTAGTGATGAAATTTCTTGTTACAGATATAAGAGTGATTTTTTATTTGAAATGAAGTGTGTGAGAGTGTGTAAGAGTGTGTAATAGTGTCTAAGAATCCGAGAGTGTATGCCAGAGTGTGCTTCTATGTGTGTGTGTGAATATTCTTTGAAGGCAGAGCAGAGTGTGAAGAAGTGTGTAGAAGAGTGAATAATTGTTTATGTGCTTAATTGGAGTTGTAATCAAGCATTAGCAGATGGTATTTTCTCAGTTCAAAATCCAGATGGCTATAATCCAATTTTTTTTGTAAGATAGTGTGTCTTCCTTTGTAATTGAGCAGATAGATCCAGGTAGTGTTCTTGAATGCATGTGCATTCCCCGTATTTCATTTTCATTATACTTTTAATAGGGTATAATCTTGTGGACTAACCTCCACCATGGTTTTTCCCCTAATAGGGTTTCCACGTAAAAAATCTTGGTGTTATGTGTGTTTCTGATGTATTGATGATTTATGTTTTCATGGTTATTTATCAGATTTGAGAATAAGGTTAATAAGTTGAATAAGTTTTGAATTTATGTGACAACTGATTCACCCCCCTCTCAGTTGTTTTCCCTTGTGTTGCCAAAAATTGGTATCAGAGCAGGTTCCTTGGTAGAAGTTTAACAACATGAGATGATTCAGGATGGCAATTTATAAGAAGGATAGTCCAAGATTTGATGGAAAAAAATATTCTTTGTGGAAGACTCGAACAGAGTGCCATCTGAGATGCATTGGTGAACCCTACTAGAGTATTACAAGTAATATGTATATTATTCCATAGAATGGTCCTACTACTTTTGCTAAGATCAGAGATGATAAGTATAATATTAGGCTAAGGAAGCCTTATTGAGTGCTTTGACTAATTCTAAGATGAAAAATGTTATGGATCTGAAGATTGCTCATGAGATCTAGAAAAAGTTGGAAACCTTGTATGAAGGTGATTCTAATGTGAAGATTGCTAATTTGTAGATTTTGAAAGGGAATATGAAATCTTGAGAATGGGTGATGATTAGAACATTAATGCTTTCATGCAAAGAGTGAATAACTTATGTGTGGTATTAGATGTGTTCGTGGAAAGATAGATGAATCTGAGATTGTTGCTAAAGTTCTTAGATCCCTGCTTGATTCTTACAAAGCCAAAGCTAGTGCTATTGAAGAGCTTTGGACTGTAACAAACATAACCATAGATACGTTGGTTGGTAAACTGACTTCTTTTGAGTTGAACAAATTTGGT
>VDFB02262148.1:0-49945 GCA_007258455.2 Sequoia sempervirens | reverse complement strand
CAAGATTCAAATGACCATACTAAATCTCCTCAAAAGTCTCAATATTAGATGCCCTAGTGTTTACATCAAATGAATCTTCCAATGTTGGATTACTAAATTCATCAACCCCAAGACATTAACTCGTAGATGATGAAGATAAACCTTCTAAATCTTGATTATGAGCCATAAAAACTAAAGTTTCAATGGAATTAACTATAGGAGTAGGATCATTTGTAGAAGTATTTATGCCATCTAGACAACCTAATCATTCCCATCTAACAAGTAATGCATTTTTTTATGATCATGTATGGTAAAAACATATCAAGTGGAACAAGACAATATAAAATAGGGTCCTCTAAGAATGGAGGCTCATTTGAGTCTCCATACATATCCCAAATTTTGATCCAAAGTTCATGAGGGAATTCAATACAATTAGTGGCCATTTTGAGTCAATATCAAAAATATAAAAAAAATACTCTTAGGATAGGTTTAGTCCTTAATTCCAACACAAATCTATTCCAAGTTGATTATGGTTTAGGAACTAGTCCATATAGATAGGGAAAAATACTAAGCCACCTACAATGTGTTAGGATTCCATTTCACCAAGAATTATAATTATATCTATTGAATTTGATTACATCAAGGTGTCTTTTGATAAACATGATAAACTCCTCAACTTTAGTCACACAATAGACCAATCAAGAGACTCAATCCAACAAAAGCATAAGATTACCCCTCAAATTACTCAATCAAGAATTTGTGAGCAATATATATGATATTGTTACTTTATACTTAATGTGATTGCATGTGTTACTTGCCAAAAATAATAAATTGGACTTTATCTTAAAGTTCATATATATTCCAAATTTGGCCATATTAAATTACAATTTTAATACAGAATGAGATCAATCTGATTACACCACTACTTAGTATAGAAAAATTATGCAAATGGTTTAGTAGGATGTGAGGGATCAAAATCTCAATACTAAAATGACTAATTCATACATGTATGACCTACAATATGATAATCATTTATACAAACCCAAAATTCATCTAAATTAAAACCCTAAATTTCAATTACAAAAATATATATAATTCAATACATATAAAAAACAAACCCTAAACTCTATGAATTGAGAAAAGTACATTAAAATTTTGATGAAACCTACATAGAGATGATGGAAATGGCACTATGGAGGGAGGAGGTAAAAATAGGTGGTGGTTGGGGCTCACAAAATTGGGTATTATCTAAAAATCTATATTGTCATATTTGCAAGAAAAAATAAACTTGTAAAGCTTTTCAAAAAATAGCTTTACAAAAATGCATATATGTTATGAAACAAGTACACATTATAATGGGTACCCATTAGTGTAACAAGCACTAGGCTTAGGGATGTATTCCTATCAGGATTTTTTTCAAGCTTGACACTTCCACTAAAAGTGGATCCATAAGCTTGTACTTACCCTCATCAAGATCACTTGTGTGAATTGATGTGCTATTTTTATACTTGATTGTCATATTATTTCCTTGATTTTTCATTTGATCATTTTTCGAATAATTTTATTAGGGTCACTCATGTAGAATTTTTCTTCTTGGTCTTGATCATCATCTTGATTTTAGAGGAGGTTCTTTAGTTTCAACACTATATCAATATTTTTCAATAGTTATTTGTAGCTTCTACATGATTTAGTGGTGTTGTTCTTCATGTTACTATTATTTTGGGACATTATTTTGGAGGCTTCTTAGTTCTTCATATTTATTTATTTCTTTGGGAGAGTAGTTTTCCCATGATTTTTTTCTAGGTTTGAGAGATATTTTTCATAAATAGATGGGCATCTCATACTTGGTCTAGTTGTCGAGACCCATAGTTTTATTTTTATGCATTCATCATTAGAGGTTTTATCTTCTCCCTAGTTGGACTTAAGTGGGTGTTAGAGTAAAAGAGTATTTTCCTAATTAATTATTTGATTAATTAGGTCATTTTTCATAGTATCTACTTAAGCTTATTTAATTCATATTCTTTTTTGTCTCAATTCATAAGATGATGACACAAGTCATGATCTAATTTTATCCTCACCTATGGTTTCATCTAGGGTTTCTTTTTAATTTTTAATTTTTTCTTATTATAAGGGTTCGTTATTGTATTACTGATTATAGCACACCAATACACATTCATTATGATTCATGCTTTTTTGGATCAATAATCTCTTTGGCCTCCACAAAAATTCATTATATTTTTCTCTCTTTCTATGATAGTTGTTTGATTGCACCTGGTGATCCTTGGGAGTTGTAGGGTTGAGGAATCAAATCCAACATTATATTGTATTGAGTTATGTACAAGGGAGGTTGCCTCCTTGAAGAGGCCAATAATTTATTATTGAAAATGTATCAATTTCATGCACTATATTTTTTTAATATGTAAGTTATACTTTCTATATTTATGTTATTGGCATAATTTTTATAGGAAGGGTCATCAAAAGATTCATGGAAAGAGGCAAATTGTAGTCATCAACTAGAGAGATATTGCAAAAGTCAATATTCATGTATTGGTTGAGGGCATTTTGGTTAGGTTGGGAAAAAATTGGTTAGAACCTTGGTATTTGAGAAAATCATCATCACTAGTTTGGTAGGTTTCCTAGCAATTGTTGATGGAGTAGCTCATGCATCCTCATTTTCTACCTTGCATTATTCTATGAATAACTTAGATGCTTCATCACTATTCTTTTGTTAGAAGCTACTCACGCTACTTGTATTTTCTATATCTTGTAGGTTCATATGAAGTGTATATACTAAAGAGGACAAACACACACAAATATTGAGTTAGGTCCATTACTTTGTAAAGAAATATAAATAGTTTCTTGTATTAACTCTAAGAAAAGAGATGACATGTAAGTTATTTTAAACTATATAAATTTTTAAAAAAAAACATAATCCACACATGACAAAAAGGAAAGAAAGAAAAACCACACAAAAAGGATAGACACCAATATACTTATGGAAAACTCTTTCAAAAATAATTATCCTCTAAAGCATTCAAATTAATGTACTTTTAGCAACAAAATATTTGAAATACAATACTAGGATCCAAGACATAACATAGAGATCAACACTCTTAACCAAGGAAACCATACAAGATATGACCTTTTATAGCAATAAGAAACCATTGTTGTTATCCACAAGACTAGTCAAAGAAAAGCTGAGAGACACTCTTCCACTCTATGCTCTTCAAGATATCCTCAACAAATAAAGCAAGAACACATGAGCTTACACCAAGCACTGCTCACAATAAACAAGTACAAGATGATGAATTCAACGTCTATCCCAAACATCCTAATTATAGAAAAGTGGGAAACAATGAGAAGACAACTTACAAAACTATTCCCAAACCACCTTACCATAAATAACTATTGTCTCAAGAAAAACTAATCAATGCATAAAGATCTCTAAGTTAGGGGCCAAAATTTGCATAGAATCCAAGGCATCTCAATTGCCCCCTTAAACCATGTTGGCTTACAACACATGCCTCAAGAATTATATATGTTACTATATTGAATGCATCACAATAATCCCATAAAATAAATGCATTCCTCTAATGATCCTAGCAAACCATGTGCTTAATAATACCTCACTAATCCATGACCCCCAAATATCAAATGCATTTCTCACAATGTGTTAATAAAAAATACATGTCAAATGGCATATACAACATCCCATAAAAAAAATTGATGTCTACCAAATTATGGTGTTCCACAAGAAATGGACCACAACCTTACAATTACAAAATATTTATAAATATTAACTTTTGAATATGTTTGTGATTAATTATATACTTTAAAATACATAAGTCATTTTAAGATTCACATGCATCTCAAAGTGGAGGGAAAATATAATGACCTAAAATTTGCATACTCATGTCAATTCCCATTTGATTTTGGCCCCGGTTTAATGGAATATATTAATATACTTACATAATGACATACATGGCACACTCTTGTGCTAAGTTTGGCTCCTTTCCTTACCATTATCCATGCCCATTTACTCTCACATTCCATACATTTTCCTTTATACACCTATTCCCACATAATCACCTCATTATCAACGCAATTTCTATGAACTTGATCCTTGCCTCTAGATCCTACCTTCCCCATTTGAAGTCAATCTTATGGCATGCGTATTCACTCTTGCATGACACAAACTAGACACAAAAAAATATTATTATTTTTTAAATTGCCAACTGCCTCCCTTTTTCATTATCCATTGGTAACCAATTTGATCCACATTTGTGTAAATATTTAATGTCTTAATATTTAAACACATTTAGTCGAACAGTAATTCACATCCTAAGTCATTTGAAAATCCTAAGCAATTACAAGGAACATTGCTAGGAGCCTTTGGATATGGGGCATTAAAAAAAATTATCTTCCAACCCTTGTCCAAAGTCATAATATTTTCATTCAAAGGGGTTGAATGAGGAGAAATTAAGCTTCACAATTCAACTTCTCTAGTATTTTAAAATATCTTTAGTCCTTACAACTCACTAGAAAGCAAGAATCACATCAAATCAATTAACAAGTCTACATTTAACTAGATTATAATACATTCAAATCTTTATTATGCAAGATTGATTCCAAACTATGAGATTGATCCAAAGAAATTTCCAAGTTTATATAGAGTTCAAAGATAATTAAAACACTAAGATTATTAATTTCCATATAAAAATGAATTAATTATACAAGATATCAAGATTCATATTCCATCATTGATTCAAGAGCTAAGTCATCACTCCTTCATAATCTATTTTCTAAAACAACATTTATTTACTAAACTTTATTATTTTAATTAATTATATTATTATAATTTATTTAATTAATTAACCTAAATAATTCTTTAAGAAAAAATACATCTTTTTGTTATCATTTAAGTATTGATCATTTGAGCGGTGGGCCTAGTTCAATTGGGTAAAGCATCCTGTTGCAAGGAAGAGGTCACAAGGTCTAGTCTCCCCACCGTCCCCGTGGTCCCAGAGGGCATGTCTCACCATTGATTATTATAAAAGATAGATTCTTCTGAACCACTACTCATACAATATAAATCAATAAATTTGATAAAAACTACAAAATTATTTACTGTTATGAATGCAATATGGATCCAACCATCAGATTATACAAAAGATAGATTCATATAAACCACTACTTATATAATATAGATCATTAATAAGTTTGATTAAAACTACTGATATTAATACCACAACATCTACCCAACTATGACCGTATTTTACTAATATAACGAAGCGGACAAAACGGAGTCACATGTTCGACTCTCAAACTGTATACTTTGTTTCTGCTATTCGGACTTATTCGGACTTCAGATAAGACTCTACGAATTTCACGACTTTTCTTAAATTAAATGAGAGGACTTCGAGAGGCGCCGACTATATTCACTTGACTGAGACGACTTTGATCGGAGTAATTGGATTTAAAGCCCACTTGCAGCTTCACAATACACACTAAACCTCAGAAATTTAAGTAGGTACCCAATTAAACAGCGTTTAACAATTTTATTTATTGAATAGTTAACACAGAGCTCAAACGCATGATGCGGAGCGCGGAGATAGGGAATAAAAGATAGGGGCGGCTGCACTATAACTGCCCGCCTATTTACCCAGCACTATGGCTCTAATTCTCGGATAGGTGGGAAGATAATTTTCCCTCTTTATTTATGGTTACATAGGAAATATAGTGAAAGTTAGCCGCAGAAGACGACTTTATAATCGGTTCCGCTAGGACAAGTAAAGGTACTGGTGGCATCATCTTTGGCATAGCTATAGGCCTGAGGGCATTTTCCCTTAAAAAACTTGGAGTAGTTGGTGGGGCCGCAGTTGTTTGCAGACGCTCCTGTGCAGCAGTATTCTGGCGTATTAAATCTGGCGCAGGCGCTTTTGCATCCTCCGTTCACCTTGAGCTCGCTCGGGCACTGCGAATTAATATCGCTCAGGCATGTAATTCTCCCCTTGCAGTTAGGGTTTGTCGAAGTGGGAGTCATGGAAAGAGGAATGTTAAAGCCGTCGACGAGAGAGATGTCGTAAAAGTCCAGATTATTGAACTGGTTGAGGGCATATTCGGCCAGGGTGGCCGGCACCTGGCCGTAGCCTTGGCAGTTGAGTGCGCCGTTGCAGTCACCCGTTTGGCAGGAGCCCCGACCGCTGCCGTCGAAGGAACAGCCCGTGCGTCCCCATATTCTGGCCTGGGTTGTCCCGGCCGCAACTTGGATGCTCCACGACTGCCCTTGTCCGAGTTGTTTGCCTCCACCTGGACTTGCCGCTGCCCACACAGTGTACGGGCACTGGTTTGTGATGACAAACGTTGCTGCCTTCACGTTAACTCCTGCACTCAAAACATTTCAATATAGTGTGAATATGTAGCAGTAGTGTTTCTATCTAAATAGCCGAAAGCAATGCTAAATGTTACAAGTTACCTTGAAGAAAAACAGAGAGTGTTGCTACGAGAGCAATCCTGACAACCATTGCTGTGGCCATTGTTAACAACTGTGAGTACTTATGCTGAGAATGGGTGTTTATTTATAGGAAAATCGCTCGCGTGTAATTGACCTTTAAGTCACTCTTAATCCCTATTTTCAAAGACTTGCTAAATTTACGGCCGTCCTCATAAATATCGTGGCGGGTCCACCACGCAGCCGCCTTTGAATGGAACTATTCAAATTGTTCAAGATAAGAGTTGTTTTTCTTCCACCATTTATTTGTGTGTTTAATTCGATGCAATGTTTTAAATATACTAGAATTCTGAATTGTATGTGTATTCTAGAGTGACCCATATGAATATAATAATAATAATAATAACTAGCAGTTGTACCGGAAGAAGTTGCAATGATTACGCTGATTGTTATTTATTTTTGTGTTTTATTTTGGTGGAATGAGAGGTTTGTACTTTGGGTTGGGCATTGGGGTAGATTAATTACAAATAATTTGGCTAGGTATAGATGTGTTTTACTCTTGTCCTCTAATAACCGTTTGTAATAACCGTTTGTGATTGACCATTATAAAATTTCAATTGTAGTTGAATGTGAAAGTTTCAGTAACTTTGAATTTAATGATATTAAATAGTAATCTATTGACATGCAAATTTTATGAATGTTTATCTGAAAACATATTTTCCACATTATTAAAATAAAGTGTTTGATTTATTGTTTATGTATTTGTGTTATATGTGGTTAGATTAAACTCTTAATAATGAAAATTAAATAAGGATAGAAATAATGTTAGATAAATATTGATTTTTTTGATAATGAAATAAAGTATTAAATGCAAATGATAAATTAATGTTGGCATGAATTTTCCATAAAATTTTGGCAATAGAAATTGATTTATCCAAACTTTGCATACATAAATAGGCATTATTATTACATATTATATTGTCTTGCAAGGTAAACCTTGTTGTTGTATCAACAATCTTTTAAGTTGTAATGTTGTTTATTTCATTCCCCATTACTTTTAGTCAAATTATAGTACATTTTTTGAAAAGTTTTGTTAGTCATGGTAGATTTAATTTTATTTACAAGGGGGTGATAATCATGTACAATTTTGACTATCAAATCACTTTGGTAGATGTTATGTTCTAAGTAAATTTACATTTGTATGATTTATTGTTTTGTTCTTGGTATTTAAAGGCATTCAATTATTATAGTTTTTTTCCATCCCCTCTCATGCTAGTTCATTCCAATCATAACAATATTCATGAAGCATTTATCAAATTTAGACTTTGTTTGATGCATTAAAAAAAACATTTACTTCCTCATTATCATCATGGTCATCTACATGTTGTAATAATCTTTTGCATGATTGTAATGTCAATCTTTTGTAGATGTTGACCTTTGAAGAAACTAAAGAACAAAATTACATTTTATATGAGAAAATGTAGAACCCTTAGCTTGCAAGGTAAACCTTATTGCTTTATGAACAATAATTTAAGCTGCAAAGCTCTCAATTTCATTCCATTTTTTCACATGGCTTGTGCACAACACCACCACAAAGGTTAGGATTGCCTTTAAAACTTTAGCCTATAATAAAACATGCAACGATTGAGTTAAATCCAAGTGAGGAGGATACCAATGGATAGTTTTTTTCTTTGTTAATTACAACTAATGAAATGAAATAATTAAATAAATTACCTATCATATTTGAATCTTTGAGAACGATCCTCTTGTTGGAACAGGGCTACTGAACGTAGTAGAATAGTTACGTTTACATTCCATGTAAAGATAATAAGTATGACTGCACCAAAATTCTAAATAATAGTATCTTTAATCCCATATTTTATTAAGACATTTATGATTGTTAATTTTGGCATTGATTTAGATGAAAACTTTCTAAAATACATTTAAGATCTAACAACAAAAGCGTAGGAGATTGGTGACTTATGGGTAGTGGTGGTTGGAGAGTTGTCCAAGTGTGGTGGGTATTTGGTTGAGAAGAGCTATTATACTATTTCTTTTTTATTTTGTTTGTGCATAAGAATAATTGTTTAAATGTTAATGTTTGCAAAATGAACATCAAAAATAGATTGATTTTGGTTTTACTTACCTGTTATTTGATTTTGGTTGACTTGCACTTTGTGCCCTCGATATTATTTTTATTGAAAGTATAATTTTGTTGAGAAGAGAAAATATCCCTTTTGTTTTTGTTTGTGTACCTACATTAAAATAATTGTTTGAATCAGTTTATGTACGGGAAAATAATGTGTAAGACATATAGTTTGAACTATGTAGTCTTAATTTGAAAGAGATTGGTTTATTAAGTGCATACCTCCTTTTTCATAGTGCGATTATTTGTAAGTGTTTTTCCTCTTTATTCATGATCATTGTGTATCAAGGTAAGGAGTTATAATAGTTGCAATGTTACTGTTTGTAAAATGAATATAAAAAATAACTTGATTTTAACATTGCTTACTTGTTTTTTGATTGTGGTTGACTTGCATTTTTGTGGTGCCAATAATTTTATCTTTGAAAGTATAATTTTGTTGAGAAGAGCAATTGTAGTTTTTGTTTTTTTTATGTAGCTGCATAATAATAATTATTTGAATTAGTTTTTGAACGATAAAATATTGTATAAGACATGTAGGATGAACTACATATTGTTAATGTGGAAGTGATATGATTTGTAAGTGTATACCTCTTTTTTTCATAGCGCAATTAATTGTAGGTGATTCTCCTCTTTTTTCCTGATCATTGTGTATGGATTGTTTTGCATTCTTGAGTATCGTTCAAAGGAGTGTTGGTATGTGGCGACTGATCATGCTATACTGTATAGCCCATGGTATAATCAGACGCCTCGCCCCTCACCCTCAGTAGGTCCGGGCACCGAAAGGTTCGCACTCTCGGTACCTTTCCTACTTTTCGCGGATCACCGGGAAAAAAGGGAAAAAATCAATGAAAAAGGAAAATCCGGGATTTTGTAGAACCCGAACTGGAAGCTTCTGCTTGGTAAAAGGGGTTCGATGGGTATTAATTGTGATGATGAAAACGCATTATTCGCGAGATTGTAATAGGGTTTTTCACTGGATAATAAAAGTATTGGATGGCTGCGGTTTGGTGGATGTAGCCCAGATTGGGTGAACCACGTTAAATTCTGTGTTATGATTTATTCTGTGAATGTTTTAGTTTCTCTATTTTTGTTAATTAAATCTGCATTTAATTGTTAGATCTGCCATCTCTAACCCTAACAAGGAGAATGTTGGTTGGATTCGTAGTCCATTTAATGATTTGACTCTTGATAGAGCTATAAATGTTAGTCCCTGTCTAAGTTCAACTTTTCCAATATCAATTGTTGCTTTTTGTAGGGTTAGGCCTTGTGATTTATGAATAGTAATTTCCCATGCCATGGATAATGGTATTTTCCTATGATTACCTAGTGATATAGGTATTATAGGTATAGTTTTTGGATCATTTTGGTTCCATGGTGGGCCACTGTAGTTATTGATTCTTACGACTACATACATTGGAATATCTGGTGGTTTAGAGCCTACATTGTAAACAATGTCAACTACCTCCCCAAGGGAACCATTTACAAGCCCTACTTGCGTCCATAAGTTTGTTGTTAGCATTATTTGCTAACCTTTGCATAATAGAAGTTGTTTTTCAAGCTGGTCATCTTGTGTGTCAATGTCTGATTTGGATCTCGTGTTTATTGCAATACTTAATGCAACTGGAAGGTTTAGTTTTTTTAACATTGTTTTGTTGTGTAGTTTGACCCATTCATTAGTTGCAAATAGGTGAATTGAATTTGTCAAATTCTTTTTTTCTGTAGTTGTAAGTTCTTTGTTTGTACGGGTCATTAATATCACCCAATCTTGTTCTTTTGGTTCTGGATTACGTGTGTTTTTAAGTGTTTCACGAAATTGTGTTTGACTTTGATTAGCTCCTTGTTGACGAAACATTGTCTGTAATGTAATTACTGTAGTAAATTGTTCCCATAATAGTTTGGCATTGGATGTGATGCATAGATGGGATTGTCCATTACAGGTGGCAGTTGCGCAAGGTCTCCTATTAGAATTATAGATAAACCACCGAAGCACTTGTGTTGTGTTTGAGGAAATGATTCTCATAGTCTACTATATCTATTTTTAATAGTATTTTTGGGCCTATGAAAATCATTTCATTTATGAGGATGTATCTTATTTGTTTCATTTCTTCTTGGAATGTTGTTAGTGTTTGTCCTTGCAATGGTTTAATTTGTTTTATTGGAATCCTAAGCTTTGAATGTATAGTTGATGCTCGTATGTTGAATGTTGCAATTCCTGTGGGAGCTAAAGTGATTAATGGGCTCTTTTGTTGTGGTTGCTTACTTTGAAGTGCATCCCTTATGCAAGCAATACGATATGATTTTACAGTTCCTATTGTTCCTTGAATGATCATATGCAAAGGTTTTTTTAAGGAATGATCTGTGTAGTGGTTAGTTATTAAGGTAAGTGCTAGGTTTGTTTTGGTGACAATTCATTTGGACATCGTTTCTTATGGCCATGTTTTCATTTTGGTTGGACATTTTGTTGATGTTTATGAAGTGATTTGCAGTTGCATGTAAATCTAGGTGTACATTGTGTTCATCCTAGTTATTTTTGCTATCAAAATCATGCCTACCAAGTATTTGAAGTTCGTCTAGATTTACATTATTAGTAAGTCCCATTCGTGATAGCATTTCCCATTCATTCAATTCTAATGTATTTGTTGTGTTTACCTCATTACATGTATCTTCTTCATCATCACTATTTCTTCCATTTTAATTGTACGATCAATGTGCCATACATCATATTTGTTTGTATGTCACGAAAGTTCTTGTATAAGAGTAATTCACTACAACAAAATGTTTCATAGTGTTTCAATTCCTCCTTTAGAATAGCATAGAACTTTGGGAAGACATTGATGATTGCATTTGCTTTCCTTTCTTTCCATTTACATCCTTTGTGACATGAAGAGTAGTTGAACGATTTTGCAGATTCGAGCAATGTTATTGTTTCTAGTTGTGGTGGGCGTTGCATATAGGAATGTAAGTAGCTAGTTTTGAGTTCATTTTGATTTGTGGTTCTTTTGAAGTGATGAAATAATTTTTGTCCAACATTCAATGATGTAAATGATCTATTGCAAATGACAAGGGGAAATTTTTGGAGCATATGACATGTTTCTTGTGCTCCTATATCACGGTCAACCACAAGTTCTATCATGAATTTTTGATATGCTATTAAAGCTTCATCTTCTGGTTTTTGATTTGTAGCAATTCTTGTTAGCATATTATGACAACTCTCTGAAGTTTTTTCTGCTTTTGAAGCATACTTGGCAATGTATTTGAGAACAATTGTTCATGAGATGACTGGTTGGAAATCTATATTAGCTCTCCATATTGATATCATTTGTGGGTTATGTATGTTTAATCTATCATCATTTCTTGCAGGTTCATATTTTTTTACCATCATCATCAATTGATAATGTTGAAATAAGTTGTTCTTTCCATGGAGCTTTGTATCGACATTCTATTTTATTCCCTTTTTACGTAGGCATGTTCCCTTAGTGCATTTTGTGTGTCTTTGGACATGGTTAATTAATTCTTCATAGTCGTTACTTACATTTGTACTAAATATTTCATTTGTGTTTAACAAACATGGATCATCAAGTGGTGATCGATGTGTTGTGTTGTTGGTTTGAGATATGTTACGAGGGTTCCAAGCAGTTACATATTTGTCAAAAAAAAATCGTGCTCTTTCAACTTCGAAGTTATTTTCCCAATCAAGCTTGTCCATGTCTGGAGCATTTTCAAGCCAAAGGAATCTGTGGACATGTGCAATTCCACGATGTTGCCACTCATACCTATACCAATATTATTTTGTGTGTAGGAGCTTCTCAATGACTTCTTGACGAAAAATTGTGAATTGTTGATGTAGATATAGGGATGTGGTATGGGGGTTATTGATTATGTTATATGTTCGATTTTTATTTGATTGCATTGTTAATCTTATGTCTTTTGTGAGTAGTAGTTGTAAATTTGGCCATTTTGTATTTGCTACACTTAATGTGAAGAATAGAGTTGGTGATCCTATTTGGTTGATCATATTTGATAGCTCAGCACGACACTCGTTCCAATATGGTCTTGTTCCTCTCATTGGTGATCCAAAATGCATAAGTTGTTCAGCTAGTTGTTCGTCTGGTAGAGCTTTTAGGTGTGTATGAAGGTTTTCAATAGTGGTTGGTATGTTGTCTTCTACATTTTTTTTAAGGAAAACTATTGCAAGTCCTTGGCTATGATGACACATCATAAGATTTGAGATGAAGCACCAAAATCTTGGGTGTCTTCCAAATCTTTGGTCATGAAATCACATTAAATGCAATGTATATTCATGCACTTGTACTTCCCTTATTTGTGCTTGCATTTGTAGTGCATGTCCATTTGGAAAAAGTGTGGGAAATGCCATATCAAATAGGCCTTCAGTATTGTACTCATTTATTAGAGAAGAGCTTATTTTAGGCCAATTTATAGTGTTATTTTTTGGTTGTTCATTATGTAGTTTTTATTTAATTATTTCTAGTTTGTGTGGTCTATTAGGTGGCCTAACCATAAATGATGATGTGTATGTTGTTGAATTTTGTGATTGTTCATCATTATTGTCAGATTCAATGTTTGGGGCTAGTGTTTCTTCTTCAATTTCAATTGTATGAAGCATGTTTGAAATGTCTATACTTGTTCTGGTATTTGTTCTAGGTTTTTTGTATTTATTTGAACATCACTATAATATGGGTCATGTTTGACCCTGTATTGCAATGCATTTATAATACGACTTCTTCTTACATAATAATCGTAATAGTTTCCTCTCGTATTTAATTGTCATACAATTAGGACATCTAGGTCTGTAATTTTTTGTGGAAGTTATTTTGCAATGCATTTTATGTCTTGTGGGAAGCTAATAGTGTGGTCGTTGTATTTATACTGGCCACCACGAGCATGGGTGTCTTGCAGTATTGGGTTTACTCTTGCAATGAGTATTTCTTCTACTTGAGTGAGATTTTGTAATATAGCTGGTTGTTCTCCTGGGTCCATATTATTAAGGGATGAAAAGTGATGTATGCCTTTCTCATTGAAACATTGTTTGCAAATACAATTTGTGTTTGATGTGTGAACAAGCATACCAGGGTAGCATTCGTTACATATTGTGCATGTTTTCATATTTGATAGTGCATCTATTTTGTTTCTGAATTTTGTTGATGCGTTCATGAACTTATTGTTGTTGTTTAATGATTTGTAGGTTGTGTTTCAAGAAAATTTTGTTTGTGTATGTTTTGCAGTTGACGACGAGCACTTATTTCCTCCTTATGATAGGAGTAGTAATCTCAACTTCTTTTACGACTTTGTATTCATTGAAGTTCTTGTTGATGTGTTTCAGTTGCACTTTTTTCATTGCTATTGGCCATAATCTGTAATTCAAAATGTAAAATTGTACAACAAAACACAAACATTGTCAAATATATATTTATAAAGTTATGTATCACCAATTAATTTATTTCTGCATGCATATTTTCTACAAAATGAGATCCAAAATTATACTGAATTATTTTCTCTTTCACACGTTTAATAGAAAGTCAAAATTGAATATTGCAAAAAGCTTAGACTCAAGTAAAAAGGCCTTAATGTATTGATTCTGAAAACAAAGTACATAAATAAAACTGAATATGAGTTTCTAGCAAGGCCTCAAAAAACCAGGACTATAGAATGGGATATTGTCTACTTTGAATTAAGGCATTATTATAGGAAACATAAGGTTTGAATTCGTACCCTTCTGTGCCAGTCAATTGATAATGACCAACCTACACACTCCATCGAGGATCTTTCCACATTAATGTCATCTCTTGGAATGTTAGTGGCCTTATAAAATTTTCTCATAAGTTTTCAATTATTGTTATGTGTTAACATTTGGGTTCATTTGACATCATTTTTGTAGGAGAACTCAAAGATGATATTCTTTTTAAGTTTCCTTGAAGACTATTTGGCCTTAAAATTTTTCAAAGTATCAGCCCTGTAACTCATTTTCAATTGTTTTATCTTGTTTACAATTCATTACCAACTCATAATATTACAAAAAAATCATAATATGCAAAACTTTTGTACTTGGAATATCACAGGCATAATTGGAGTATTGGACAAAAGCGCAAATGACAAGTGTGTTTTGGTATTTTGTTTCATATTAGTAAAATGTAAATGTTAATATAATAAGATTAACATAGGTAAAGGATACAAAGAAGTGGTGTCAAATGCATCACTGTGAGCAGTGTCATGCTTCCTTTTGAATGCACAGAGCCATGCTTCCTCTTGAGAGCAACCAAAGTGACAATACAGTGAGCAAAATCATGCACTACTACAGTTCAATAAAAGAGATGTATATTGCTACAGAGGGAGGGATAGTAATAAAGAAGACAGTGATGAATAGACATAGTTATAGTCCTATGCCATATCATAAAAAGGTTGCATTATGGTGTTCTTGATTTATAGTGAAAGAACAGTATAAGTGAAGGACCTTTTGAAGGTTTTCACATGAATTTTGACAACAAAAATAGTCCTACTAAAGAGCAGCAAAAAATGATGACAGTCCAGCCTTTGATTCTCTTAGAAATCACAATAAGTAGCAGTAACAATGGATAGTGGTAGGGGAAAATGATTACCATAGTCAAAAGGGTTTACCTGAGAAGATTATAGTAATATGAAGACAAGCACTTAAGAGCTCAATCATAGGGATGCATGATAAAACGAAGCACAATAAAATCAATAAGAAGGGTAGTTTTGGAGGCGGTAGAGTTATCATCAACATGAGCTTAATCTCTTAAAAAGACAACCACTATAGTGCATGACAGTGAGGTTGACAACACATAGTGAGCAATGTCATACTGAAAGGTCAAATCATTGATTAGAAGGGCAGAATATCATTGATAATAGGAGCATTATTATCATGCAAAAGAGAGGCAATGATGATGATTTTAATGTGCAACAATGTCAACTTTTCATGTTTAACAATATCATTTTCAATGTGCAGCAATATACTATCATAATGAGCAGAAAATTAATGTCCAAAAAAGAGTAGAGACAGATGACAGTTAATATGATAAAAAGATGACAGTTTATATGAGACTACTAATATGAGAAAATGATGACAATTTATATGGGAAAAAGATCTCCAGATAAGTGCAACAGATATCCATTAATTAAGTAGCAAATAGAAGTCAAAAGTGCAGCAAAAATGACTTCATAAGGTGCAGAAAATATGACATTAAGGAGCAGCAAATGTCAAAATTAAAAAGCAATTTTATTGATGAATAAATGCTGCAAATGATGGTTGTTTTTTATAAAGGAAAAAATGGGTTTTACAGGGACCCGAAACCACAAAGTTTACAACATAATATAGGAAAGGACAAAAAAGTCCTACGAATTAAATAGGCTGCAAAAAAAAGGAAAACCCTAAAAAAACAGCAGCCAACAAAAAAAGCCAGAAAGGACCACCAAAGAGCCAGCCGAGGCACAGACCAAAAAACCAGCAGCAACTAATCCAGAGTCTTCAGGACTCTCTTAGTCTCGGCCTCTAGATCCTGCATATCCTGGACACCCTTCTTGAAAGTTTGAATCATCTATGGCATGGGGGTGCCTTCCTTTTCATATTAGCCTTGGTTCTCTTCAAAATCCCTATGTCCTCTTCTTGTTTTTTATCTTTAACCTCTCCCAAATCAACAACCAAGGACCCCTATTGAGCTTTATCCAGTTTTTCAGTCATTGCATTGATAATGATAGCATTATGTCTTGCCATTCTATTATTTTGTTCAGTAACAAAAAATGATGGTTGTTAATGAGCATCATTCTTAGTAGAAAAGAGCTAAAAATTATAAGAGGAAAAGAGCAGCAAAGTCATGAGAAAAGAGAAAAAAAATCATTGTCATGTTTACATGGGAAGTCATGAGAAACGAACAACAACCATACTTGACAATTATAATCAAATGCACAGTTCAAACATGAGGACACAGACCGATGAAAGTAATAGCAATGGTTCTCATAATCATACAACCACCAAGGATGACATAACAATAATATAACAATAAATAGAATGGTTTGCAAAGCTTTGAAAAGGGGGGTAGTCCTTAAGCTGCTACTCATATTTTAGAAGATAAATGTGGGAAATTATATATATATTTTTTAGATATTTGCAAATATTTCAAAACACATCAGCCAAGTTAATAAGGACTTTTTTTTAATTGACTAATTCTGTATAAAATTTTGTGAACTTAAATAGCCAATTAGCAATAGCTAATATACCAAAACACATTGTCAAATTTTTAGTGTACTATGTTCACACCACCACTACATATGTTCAGCTGCTACAAGAAAGGAAATTCATAAAGTACAGGCACAAAAGATACTAAGATGTGAAAGCTGAAGCAATTTCATAGGTGAATGAACTAAAAGATCCAAATATCAGCAACTTCATCTTCCCTTTGGCACATTACTAGTGTGTAACTAGCTAAGTAGTTTAATTTGTATGGTTTGGTGAGGCTCATATAATTATACTTATAAAACATAATATTGTACTGGATGTGGTATCAAATCTGAATTCATACTTGGAATATCACAAGCATAATGGGAGAATAGGACAAAAGTGTAAAAAACAAGTGTGTTTTGGTATTTTGTTTCATATTAGTAAGTTGTAAATGTTAATATGATAAGATTTAGCCTTTAATAAACTCAAGCAACCGGTTTTTTGTTTTTCATAAAAATACAGAAAAATAACATAAGATAAATAACAGATTATATTTCATATACAAATCAACTGAAGATTTGAAATCAATATTGTAGATGTAAACACAGGAAGATACAACCTTAAATAATAATTCAAATACTTGCTTACATAATAGGGTGAAGCGTGTTTTATTCAATCTTTCTTTTTTTGAATCTTTACAAATTAAAAAATATATACATTGTATATATTTTAGAAAGCAGAAAATTGCTCTCTGTAGTAAAGTCTATCTTCTCAGCTTTTATGATTGTCGCTTTTAAGCATTCTTCATTATTGTATGTTTCATTTTTGCATGATAGTGTGAATAAGAGTTGTGTAAGAATAACACTTTTTATTACATCTTCAGTACTTGTTTCTGCCTCATCAATGAATTGTAGGCTATATAGTGTTTGTGTTGGCATACCCATGATTTCTTTTGCTATTTCATCAAAAGCAACTGCCCATATTATATCAGTATGATCCTCTAGTTTGACTTGAAGTATGTACTTGTAATTGCAATCTTCAATTGTTGTTGCACACTTTGAGCAATACCATTTATCCTCTTCATTTTGAATAACCTTTTTCTTACATTGCTTTCCATCTGATTGAAGGGGACAAGTTGGATAACAGAAAGAGTCAGATTTGATAAATAGTATTGTTGCCTTTGTAATGTTTTGGACTGGTTCTACTATTTTTGCTGATTGTTCTCAAATGATGCTTATTGTCTTTCTTGTAATAACAACATACATATCATCTATCTTTGTGGAGGACGACACAACATTGGCCCCATTGTGTGCAAACCATGTTTTAAGTTGTGTTGCTTCTTCTATATTAGGGTCTATAGATAAGTGTGTAGTGACTAATGTGCTTATTACTTTTCCATTATAGTCACACACATGTCCATTTTTAATAGCTAGAACAATGATTTGTTCTAAGTGGTACATGTGTTGAAGTTTTGTGCATTCTTTTTGAGTTTCTAATCCCCATAAAGTTACATCTATTGTTGATACAGACATATCTAATATCTTGATGCTTCGCCTTAAAACTTCTGTACCATCCCTCCTCCTTATTGTTGAGCTTGGGTCTACGCAAACAACAATTCTGGAATTACATCAACAAGTGAATTATTTATTTTATCCATAATTTCTTTGATAGGTGTGAAAGTGAATTAATGATGGTTTGGAATAGTTTGGTCATCTTCACAGAGGAAAACCTTTGATTCAATCATTAAAGTGATTTCTATACCACTATTAAGCTTGTTGTAAAGCTTATTAGCAAATTTAATGATTCCACCAGAAAATGTATATATGGATCCAATATTAATCTTTCCATAATGAAAATCTACAACTTCATTAAAGAAAGTGACTCGTGTTTCCATGTGTTCACTGTCTATAACATCAAAGCTAAAAACTTGTCCACTTCCTTTTTGATTGGTGTACTGGTGGATTTATTTTTTCAGAGTTACACGGCCTTTGATAGTCCACCTTGTTTGAAATGGATTCAAACTTTTGATAGGACTGATGCTAGTAGTTATTTCCTTTCTAGATTGTGATGGGTCTATGCCAAACAACATTCTTTTTGAGTTTGGAGTTGTGGGTGATACAAGTGAATCAAATGTATATGTAGCATTCTTTTGTTTTTCTTCTTCTTGCTCTGGAAATAGAAATATAGGTTCACCAATGATAGCATGTTCTATACTTGTAAGCTCCAATTGTGAAATGACAATCCACCTATATTATTGTAAGTAAAAATTGCATTAGTAATATATTGTAAAAGTTGGAAGTTAATAATAAGGTATACTATTAGTATTGAACTTGCATACTGACAATCAATAGCCTATCATCTAATAATAATAATAATAATAATAATAATAATAATTAATAACTAGTCATCGTATCTTCGTGTGCAATGGGTACACCGAAGACATGTGGATGATAGAAGAGTGATAAATGTGGTATAGTAGTGAGAATTATAAAAGATACACAATATGCTAATCGTGGACAGATTGCAAATTATTAATGTTAAAAGCATGATAAACATCATTTTCTATTGAGGAAACTAACAAAACAAAATTGTATGAGATCCTTGAGAGATTAAATTTCTCTTCTGCTACCAAAATATATGATGGGATTGAAAATACAACCCTTATTTATGGGATAGTTAAACCCATGTGAAACAAATGAAATTCATAGTGCTAATAAAAGTAAATTTTAAGCAGTTAGAACTTTGAAATTCCTAACAACATTTTGAATTTTCAGCTACAACCTGTTATGTAACTAAAATCACATATAAATGGATTTTTTCATCTTATTCCTTAGCATTATGTGGGCACTATAGAAATATTGTTATATTTTTCCATTTGTGGTAGCCTCAAGCTCTATAAAAGAAAGTAAAAAAAGCATTAGTAAATTACCAATACAATATGTTATCACTGAACTCTTTTTTTCTATTAAATAGGAGTGTTTAAAACTTAAATTCAATGGTCAAAGAAACTCACTCTTATAACTTTTTGATCGTTCAATACACTGCTCTAGGTTATCAGGTTTTGGATTTAACTAGAATTTGGGATCTTGTAATATTAGTGTGAAAATATTTCTTATCTAATAAGGCATGAATATTGAAACCAATTAGGTCAATGGAAATTTTTTACTTCAGAAAATAAATTTATCACACTAATTTAGAAAAAAAAAAAGGGTGGGATGGGATCACACCCCAAAAATTCCAGGCAAGGCAAAAATCCCTAGATAGATATTTTAATTTTGAAGTATAGCTAAAACTGGTTATTAGTTATTGGTACCTGAAATTCTTTATTGTTTTCCTCTACAACTACATCTTTATTGGGTTGCATTGCCCAACTCAAATGCCTATGCCCATTTTCCTCTGAAATATACTAATCATCTCTCTCATAATTTTTGAATGGCTCTAAAACTAAAATTCTCCTTGATATATCCTGAGAAGCATAAGAAATAAACTATTAGAAGGGAATAATATCTGAATGGCTAAAAATAAACTATATGTTGATAACATAATTAATGTTAAACCCAAAAGGTGGGTAAAATACAAGAAAATGATCATATCAAATTCAACACTATGCAGTTTCTCAGCCAATAATTAAAGTTGCTTGCGCAACGAATTTCAACAGATTAGTTTTTTGCACATCTTGTGTGATTCCTACACCCTATGTGGGTCAATCCTAGAAGATGATCAATTAAACCTTTCATTAATTTTAGGGTCCAAGGATGATCCCCATTTTGGATTCTTAAACTGATTGATCATTCCACCTCTGTTGATACTAAGAACATAGGGAAATATTTAAATTATAGTAAAATAATTGTCATGAAAGGGTTTGTAACAAGAAAATTAGTATATATACAGTGAGGATTCAGTTTCCTAAAATCTAAGACATGTAGTTTTTCATCTTCCACAAACTGGACATTTTTCATTGGTCATTTATTCTCTGAGTATTTAGAAGGGAACCAATTTTTTTTTCTTGTGACCATTGATTTATAATCTAAAAAGTTATTTATTATCTAAAATGGTAATAAGATTTGGGTCTACTCTAACAAACATAGAGAAACAATTTAAAAAAAAAAAATTAAAAATGCCAGCTTTCATAAATCCAATCTTACTTCTTAGAGATCAAACTTAAATAAACCCTATCATTTAGATACTAGGCCAATGAAATGTTTTTTTTTTTTTAAAAGGTGATTTCAAAAGAATGACATACCTACAGGTAAGTAGGAATTGCACTTCTAGTAATATAGATAAAAGAACTAGACTCCTCCACTTATGAAATAAACAATAACCTAGACAATGTAATTCTATAGCCATGCCTGCGAAAATTTAGGCAATGGCGACCAAATGTGCCTTGGTACAATTGGGCCTTGTTGGTTATTTTTTAAGAACCAAACTGATCTTCAGAAATACCTATGGACTTTTCAATTTCCAATACTCAGTACTCTAAAGGGATTGGCCAACGAACAAGCAAAAGTTGTAAAACTTCAACTCCTACACTTTGGGCTCTATGAAACCCGGGAGGGTGATCCCACAATGTATATTCAAGAACCTCTATGACTTATATTCAGATACATTGTAAACAATAGATGCTTCTCATGTAATTACTCAACAACATAGAATATGAAAATAGTTGGTAGTTCTCTTAAATAACACCTTCACTGGGAGCATGAGAAAAGTGACATTCATTGCAGCATGACTACAATGGTAATTTATTTGAAGAATTTCTAATGAAAAAGTGATTTGTTGATAAATTGACATAGGAACTGAATTGTGAGTAATTTACTAAAACCAATGCCTTATCCTAACTACAAAGTTAATATTAACCTATGCAATTCAATAAAAATTCAACAATAGCAACCTATAGCTTAAGAAATACTGCATTACAACACTTCCCCATAATATTCTTGAACCAACAATTTTTAGGTGTATTCTATGTACTTCTCTTGCACTCTTAGGGGTTTTCAGCTAAAAGGAGAGAGATAGAACCCAAAAATTGTGGTGGTTCACTCAAAATAAGGAATGTATGATGTAATCATAACTAAATGCAATGATCTAAATGCAAATAATTGATAAAATTGATTGATTATGAATGCAAAACTAATGAAATATGCAATGTTTTAAAATATAGTGTGATATGCAAAAATGAACCAAAAACATAAACAAATGCAAAAAAATTGAATGAGACTGAACAGAGTGTACCTGGACATGAAATTTTGATGCTGGAGGGTTAAGCCACAATAGTGGTTTACAAATTTTTTAAGGAAGGAAATTTTATTTTTTTGTGTTTCCACAATGTCAAGGGGTTCGGTCGAACTATATGGTTCGGACGAACAAGATTTGGTGTTTGACCAAACCTCCAAGCATATGAATAAAAAAATAATATTTTATAGGGTTTGCTTGAATGGGTGTTCGAGCAAACCCATTGAAATAGGGCATATAAAATAAAAAGCAACTATCAATGTCACATTATACGTTTTTTGTGTTCAAATTATGTATGCGGCGAACAACGAACCCGAACATGAATGTAGCGAACCGGACGAGAAAAATGTGCATCAACTCGACCTCCATAGCCATAGTTCATCAACCCGACCTTCATAGCTCACAGGTTGGTTAAATTCGAATTTCGTAGATTTTAAAATGCATTTGTTTGAGAAATTTTTAAACCCTAAATGCGAAATGTGAAATGTTTCAAATTTGTAGATTTCAAACTGCATTTCTTTGTTTGAAATTGCATTTGCTTGAAAGTTTCTAAAGCCTTTTCAACAAACACTATTTCTATCATGCTTTGATGAATGTTCATACCCTATTCCAAAGCTCCAATTTTGGCACGGGCAGGGAGTGTTGAATAAATGGCGTAGCAGTTGCTTGAAAGATTTTACAAACCCATTTCTAAACTCTGTCAAAAAATTAAGATGCCTTGTCTATGCTTCCACATTTTGCATACATTTCTACTAGGGCACCTCCAATTGCATTTTCTTTAATGTTTCTAAAGCCTTACCTGAACATAAAATATATTTATTTGAGGCATTATATCAAACAGTTCATGGTAATTTTTTTGGTTATATTTGTTATTAAAATTATTGTTGATAACCATATATCTTTATAATTTTGTATAGGATGGATTATTTTGTTCAACCCACAATAATGAATTATTGGTAAATAAAAATGTGAACCATAATAGTGACTATTTCCCTCATTGAGGTTGATAAGTTATGCTAATGATTGTGGCATGAAAGTATAAATAAGAATATGATCCCTAATTGGTAAGATTTATTAATGCACAACCTCTCTAATGAGTATAATTTTTTGAGGGATTTGAAATAATTAATCTAGAACCATTGATTAGAGCTAAACATATTATATTACACTCTAACAAAACTTCAATTGGAACTTAGGTAATCTAGACTATTTATAAAAATGGGGAATTATAGTTATTCCCCTACAAGTTTTTATATTGGTAAATCCTCGCAATGAAGGTTATAGTTATCAATATGAAATTATAAATTGGTAAAAGGTATAAAGTGGTAATCAATTAGAATTAAAATGCAAACATTGGTGAAGGTTTATCTAATTATTTTTTATATATAGGACCATTAGAAAAATGGGCCTCATTCATGGTGGATATGACACCAACAAAGAAAGCTAGGGAGCATGGTGATAATGATGTGAAAATGTCATACCTAGAGCTATGAAGTAGAATTAATATATTTTATATCTTAAAATCTTAATATAATTAGCCGCTTCTTACTATTTTGTATCACCTTAGATAGTTTAGAAATTCAACTTAAAATATAAATCCTTATTAAAAGAGGTAGTGTTGAGTTGTGTACATGTCCCAAAGATAGTTTATAAATGATACCAATCTAAAATTATAACTTAGGGTGCATACAATGGAAACTTGGATAAAATTATTCATATTTTTCCTTTGAGTCTTATGACATTACTCCAAAAATGGTTGGTTCTAAATGTATGAATTGAAGAATAAATTTAGAGGAAAGAAACTAGGTTTGCTTGAATGAAATGTATAATAAAATAGTTCTATTAGGATTAGAAGGAATGAAGGTATTATTAAATTTTCTATTTTACAACTCAAAAGAGAATAAAGAAAAGGGTGTGCCTTGTTTGTTGTTAATTTTTATTTAGTAAAAGTGAATGAGAACCATTCAAATAAAAATAAACCTCCATTACAAAAGTCTTAGGATGTCTTTCCTAGAATGAACTCCTCATGTTTCCTCCTAAATGGGTGTTTTATTTTTTAATAGAGTTCATGCATGAATTAGCCCCTCTATCTAGAGATCCCTATCGAACAAACACTTTATATTTGCATGAATTAAAGGATTTCCTAAATGAAATCTTAAAGAAAGGATTTATATGTTCTAGTGTCTTGTCATGGGATGCTCCAACTATTTTTATGAAAAAGAAAGATAAGACACTTTTCCAAGTTGTCTTGATTATGTACATGTTCAATAAATAAAAAATTAACATTAATATCCACCACCTAAAATAGATGACTTATTTTACTGATTGAGAGGGGTTCCCATATTTTTAAAATTAGGTCTAATATTCAATTACAATTAGCAAAGAATAAAGGAGGAATACATTCATAAAACTACATTTAGAATTAGGTATAGGACATCAAAATTATATGTTTGAGGTAATGCATATAAGACACCCATATACAAAATAGTACAAAAGAAAGAGAAAAAATGTAAAGAATGCACTTGTAACCTATACTTTCTCGAGCATTAATTTTTTTAAATTAAACATAAAGAATAATAGGATTTATAAATTAAATACATCAGGCTATTATATAATATCGAAAAAGACTATTTTAAAGTTTAAATTTATATTTTAATTTTAGGGTAAATACTTTTGGTTGAATTTATGAATTAGAAATAGAAATTTTAAAAGGGCCCCACCCTTTTACAAAGACCAATAAAGAGACAAAAAATGATCAATCCTATTGGCATGGAACAACAACAAGAAAAATATAACTTTGTAAGTTAGAAAAATAACATCCAATTAGAAATACTCCACCAATAGTGGCAATGTATCTAATAAAGAGGGTCATTTTCCCAAAAACATTAGTAGATTTATCATTGAACACAACTTGAATCCAAAATTCTTCAAGGAACTATATCTTATTGTCAACCTTATCCTTTTCCATGAATGAACCTATTTCAGGTTTGTAATGGAGTTTCCATCTTTAGTTTCCAAACTTGAGACCAAAGCGAATAAAGGGTTCCTATAATCTTCTAAACTTGAACCTTCTTCATATTTTTAAATTATTAGAAGGAATACCAAGAGGTGAATGTTGCAATTCAAGATAATGGTAGAGGCAATGAACTCCAACTAATTCATCTGTACCAGGATTCTTGTCTCTACCACTCTCCTCTAAATTTCTCTTGACAAGACCTTCTAAATTAGTCATGTCTAAAAGAGGACCAACCACCCCTTGATTATGCTCAAAGGGAGCCTCAACCAAATCCTAAGGTAAACAAGGCTCCATCTCATCCTTATGCATTTTGTTCAACCTTGCCTTCCTCTAAAATTCCTACACCTATAAAATACATAGCTATCTACACATGACATCATGGTGAAAACACAAGAAAATCCTATAGCATGACATGTTGAACCCAAATAACCAAATTCAAAAATAATTTAATCCATAAGTATAAATAGTTTGATGGTAGAAACTTTATACATATAAAAATATGATAAATGTGTGATTATTTTTCTTTCCAATCTATAAATTTTTGATGAGCTTGGCTCTATAATTGAGATGATTCACTCATAATGTAATGATAAAAATTTAGTATGTATGAAAGAAATATTTTTGAGACATCAAGCTACCATTCTACATAACTCTCATGGAAATAATGAATATTATTTTATTTTAACTAAAGAAATTGTGTGTAATCTATCTTGAAAATTACTAATTAATTTTGAATTATATACTTATAATTTAAAATAAGAGCATCCTTTGTAACATGAAATAGATAGGTTAATTAATAAAATAAAATATTTTTTTATATTAAGAAAAATTTACAAATATATGGAAAGTTCATGCATTGAGAAATTGACTAAGACAACTTTGTATGAGAATTAAGATGCTCAAATAATAATTTATATACCTTCTTTCAATAATTAACATTAGAAAATAATACTTGGCTCATATTGTATAATCACACTAGAAACCAACAATGGAAGATTGAGAATCTCAACTAAGAATTCCACCTTCTAGATAGCATTCATACTAGAAGCCAACTAAAGAACAAATTTCATAAATAAAGTTCATGTGTTATATAGCATGCCTTTGAGGGGTCCACAAGTACCATGAGCCTTTTGAAATCCTTCTCCATATAAATGCATCCATTCCAAGACCATTGGGAGGTGGGTATCCCAAGTTCCTTAATTTCTTGTAGGAATTTAATCAAGAGTAGGACATTGTGACTTTGGCATGTAAATTTAAATCTAAATGCGCATCCAAAAAATACAAATTCAATAACTAAATTTAATTCAAAAAGTGGCCCGCCATCTATGGCCTTCTATAAAATTCTCGAAGATGTCATTCCCCTAAATGATAAATTAAAAGTTAAGTTATGACCACCAAAATGACATGAAATTATCTTTCTAAGATGTCATATTTGCATAAATCCCTCAAAGAAATTTTTAACTAGTTTTAAACACTCAAACAAACACATATATATGAATATATACTTCATTTATAAATTCTTAGAATATATCAATCCATCACAATTAAATTCTTAGACATCATGCATAATATTTTTGATGTATTCACAAAGCCACCTAGGGTATCATAAAACTTGAGTAGGTGAATACCAATATGCATATCTAATGGTGGGGCAAATGGAGGGGGATTAGGAGTAATTTCATATATATCTATTACTTATTTTGCAATCCAATATATTGGTTGGAGAGGTTGCATTTGAATAGAAGGAGTGAAGATAAGGTCTATTAAAATATGACTCACCATCTTCTCTATTCTTAGGATTTTGGAGTTTATCAAAATATCCTTTGTCAATCTCAACCAATCTTTGCTTCAAATTTCAAATCATCCACGCAATCCTCCCTGAAATATTCAATATGTGAAACATAATTATGAGGAAGATACAAATAATCCTTTACATAGCTTTTTGTGTCAAAGGATAATATGGTTCTATAATTTTAAAGTATTTCCAATTTTGAAATCTAAATACAATCAATAATCTATTTAATCGAGCAATAATCATAATTTTAAGGAAAACATAGATTACTTGAATCTTTTTAAGGTCTAGATCATTAGATTCTACTTACTCTAACTTAAATTTAAAAAACAACATTAAAATCTACAAAACAAATTTCAAAGACATAATAAATTATTACAATATTATTTAAAAATATAATTGTAATGAACATGTTATAGTAATAAATATTCAAATTTTAAATCTATGAAAATACATAACCAAATGATCCTTAGTTTTCATATATCATTTGTGATGAGAATGTTGAATATTATAATTTTTTAGGCCAATCTTTAGGCACTAATTCACCCTTGTTAAAATGATCCTTAGTTTATTCATTGGTTTTTTAATGATAATAATTTTTTTCAATTTCTATTAAACCAAACTCAAAATAATGGTATAGATTAAGATTCTTGTCTTTATCCTACATTTGGGTCATGTTTGATTCTAGATTTATTATCATAATTGGAAGTTGTATAAATTGTTAAACTATATATTTTTTAACATATATAAAATGTATGGTTGGATTAGCGAGATATTTATAACAAGTACATGCAATATGAAGCCAAAATTTATTAGATTTGATTCCTAATAAATTAGTTTTAATGATTCAATTTATAGCTTTATGCAATCTATAAGTTTAAATAGTTTGATGGTATCTAAACTTTATACATATAAAAATATGATAAATGTGTGATTATTTTGCTTTCCAATCTATAATTTTTTGATTTTTTTGGCTATATAATTGAGATGATTCACTCATAATGTAATGATAAAATTCAACCTCATATGGAGGATTTTATATTATCTTTCATTAAATTCATCCTCTTTATGAGATTCTTATGGAATATTGATATTCTAGTGTGAATTCTTAATTTTAGACATATCTTAACTAGATAAATTTAGGCTCAATGAAGGCAATAGAACTTTTTTTTCACTTACATAATCCTATTTTGAAGTTCATATATGTTAACAACTATTAAATTAGATATTTTTATCCCCAATTATTTTCAAATAATTTTACACTAATCTTTGTTTTCTTATTCTTTCTTTCATTGTTTCATTTAAAATTTGAACCATTTAAGGATACTATGTTATAGATTATAGTTTTCTTCCAATTATTTTTAAATTGTTCAACCCTCTCATGGTCTAAATAATTTTACATTCAACAACCATGTCTAAAGTACATTATATACCCAACCTCTTCCCCTATTTAACACACTCATAAACCTTGTTACTAATCTCATTCGAAGAGGTGGAACAACCAATCTTAGACAGATCCTCATCCATAGGAGAGAGAAGGGAGCCATCAATCTAGGCTCTAGTAGTATTCTAAAAATAGTAGAACTAGAAGCTAGAATCCTAACAATGATAGCCAAGTTGGATAATACACAAATTTTCCTTTTCAAGGGATTGGGTAACACTTATTGGATGGGTATTATTTCCCCTTCACCACATTTTAATTAGGATTAAGAATTGAAATAATAAAATTCTCAAATTGGTATAAGAAAAAAATAAGCCATTAGTGGAGGGGAGCTCATTTTTTTCTCATGTGCAACTCTAATAATAGATTTCTTAAATTACATGAGTAAATGAAAAGGGAAGCTAACAAGTCACATGCATCTAAGATTATTAATATGATAAAAGTTATAGGGTAAACAACATTTATAGTTTCTTTCTAGGATGAAATAAATTATCAAGTAGAAACATTTATATACTTGTGAGGAAATCATCTATATTTTCCTTCCTCTTGTATTTACTTTCTTTGTGATACTTCAAGCCCTTCATGGATAAACCACTTGTAGTAGCTCAATACCTTCCTCAATGGCTTTAAAGGTTAACCTTCTTACTTTTTAACCAAAATTTTATTAACATTAAATTTTGTGTAATTTATGTCCACTATTATCATTTTAATTAAAAATAATGTAAGAAATTTATATATTTATTTAAAAATTAAAAAATCTTAAAATAATAGTTTTAAATTAATTGAAAACATGGTTGGACCCCTCTAATTTTGTGGAACTATTTATTAAAAGCCATTTTAGTTTAATTTTATATAATAGGCAAAGGAAGCCACATATGGCATTAAGACCTTCCTTGATGGTCTTTAAGTTAGGAAATTTTTAATTTCATTCATAGGTCTTGAGGTATTTTAAACAAAAGTTGTGTTTGGAAAAAGGAATTTGGTACAAACTCCCAAAAAAAATAATGTTATATGTTTATGCTATTAACACATGAAATTTTGGGCCTTAAAATAGCCACATCATCCCCATATTTTAATACAAATGAGACATTGAGGCTTTATGTCACTTATAATAGATTTACAATTAGTTAATATAGTTGCATTTAGATCAATTGATATATCCTAACTTCTATCAAATCATAGGTGTCAATTTCAATAATTACACAATTCAAAGCACATACAATTTTTCATTTGCTAGTAGAGGGAACTATCTTATTATGCCATTAAAATAAAACATAGGTCCTCAATACTTTTCATCTTTATTTTCCATCATTACATTGAACCTTATAAGGGACATCTTCATCTGTCTCATTTTCTTCTCTTATTTGTGCCTTCAATAATGACTGGATTGATTTTACATGACCACCAATGTTAAGTAATAATGCTTTGTGTGCAATCTAGTAATTTAAATTTTAGAACTATTTTAGATTATGTTTTAAATTTAAATTTTAGAATTGTTTTAGATTATGTTTTGTGTGCAATCTAGTAATTTGAATGTTTTGAAATTATTAAAAACTATGATAGATGTTGAATTTTTTTTGTTAATGGTATGAAAATATTATTGATGAGTAGATGAACTATTACAACTATTTTAGATTTGTATTCCCTTTATCTAGATATATTATTTACCAAGATCTCATTGCTATTTTAGGTGTACATACATAGATATAACATGGAAAATGCATATCATGTTCCACCTCCAGATTCTTTGTTTGCAAATACCACTAATGAGATTAAAAAATTGAGAGACTTATTAGCACAGGGTGCAAACCCAGTGATATATTTTGAACCATGTATGTCAATATTACATAGTTTAGAAAAACTCAGAGATGAACTTGAGAGGACTAGTGCATTTTCCCCAAATAGAGTAGCTGCTATTCTTTCTCGCATGCAGGAAGAAGTACATGGTGATGTTCCCCTTAAAAAAATACAGGATAGTGTGACCCAAGAAATGATAAAAATCACTTGTTTTCCTTTTTATCAAAATGTACGTAAGGTTAGGGGATACTAGGTCACTAGATGTGTCGATCGTGCTATGGCTAAATTGATCTAACCACGATTTCTCACAGTACATGGTCAATACCCAAACAATGACTAGATTCCATTATATTTTGTTCAGTAGTTGTATACTGAGGTCCATTTGGGCCTCAAAGTTAACTACCTAGAAATTCCACCATATGCTGGTCAGGGGCGTGTTAGGATTGTCGATAGGCCCACCTATCATCGAGCAGATAGACCAGCCCTAGTGTTTAGGGCATTGGTTGGTGAGAGGTCTCCTGCTCTCACCCCAGCTCTAGCCCCCATAAAAGATGAGGTTGTTGTTGCTTCCCAAAAGGAAGCAATTGACATCGTAGGTGGCATTGTGGCTACCACCACTAGGATATTTGATGATCGTGTAGGTCAGTATTTGATGTCCAGACGTTCCCAATCCATGCCATTTTCAACACAATGGACCACCATGGATCCTTTTACAGCGGCCGACATCCCTAATCCTACACAACTTGATGCACTTACAAGAGATATGGCACATAGGACTCTGCATTGTTTGGCTGAGGACATGTTGGAGGCATATGCCCACATTGCATCAGATAATGGGATCGGTATAGGGCATGTTAAAGATCATTTGGCACACGGATTCCATTAAGCTCTAGGATCCCATCACTCTCAGTCGAGCACTAGTGCACATTAGGATCCACCTACAGTTCATTTGATAACTGCACAGACTATGGGTTTTACTGATATGTTGATTGGTTATGGTTCATCATCGTCGATGCCATCTCACCTTCATAGTCCTCTACATTCATCATTTCTAGCATGACATGGGATAGATCAGATGGATGCAGATGTTGATTCATCACTTGACCATTTGGTGGATATGGTGGAGGCAACCATTTTAGAGGACTTAGGTTATCCAATATCAAATGATGTGCATGTATGTGTGCATGTGCATGTTTCAATTCTTTTTTAATTATTTTTAAATTTTTGTTTTAACTAGATATTCATGTAAGTTGATATATATGTATATGTATTGTTACAGGTAGACATACCTCATGTCACTCCTAGCCTTAGTCCAGATCATGTACATGATCGACGTGACTCTATGGATGAATCTGCTACCAGTGACATGTGAGTTTTAAATTTTTATATATACACATGTATATCTACATGGAATATTTATGTATGCATAAATCAAGATAGATATTTAGAAATACAAGTTCATTTAAAAATAACTTTCACAAAATTTATTTAATATAAATTATATGTATTTAACACATTTTGTACACAATTTTATTTGCAGGGCTCAACACATCTATCCAAGCAGGACCATTCTCATTTAGATGGTTGTTCAACTAGGAGTCAACATTCATATTAGGCCCTGTACACTAGATTTATGATCTTTACTACATGTATTTGATTATATGATGATCTTTAGTATTCAAGATTTGATGATCTCTAACTTACATTTGCTTATATGATATATACATACATTTTCTTATTTTTTGATCTTCAGTATTTGACATTTGATGATCTTTAATTTACATTAATTTTCTTATATGATATGTACATACATTTTCTTATATGATATATACATACATTTGTCTCTTTGTTTATAACATGTGTTATGTTTATACATTGAATCTCTTTACATGTAAGTACATGTGTTTGCTTATGGTTACATGTTTACACATGATATATGTATGCATTTGTTTTAAATATTCAATATACATACATGTTTGTTTATTTGATGATCTCTTACAACTTACATTTCCTTATATTCAATATACATTTGATCTCTAGTAAAATTTTAGGAAATCAATGCTACTTTATAATTAAGTTCATTCATGTTGATCATAATAAATATTTTTTAAAAAATGACTTAAGCAACATGAACCATTGAGTTGAGAAAAAAATATAATCTTTTTGAAAAGTAACTTGAAATTCAATTCAAATTATACTTCTATTATACATTTTTGACAAGTAACTTGAAATTCAATTCAAATATAATTAAGAAAATTCAATTCAAATTATATCTCTATTATACATTTTTGACACTTTAACAAAATTCTAAAATTACTAGATATGTTGTGCATACCTATGCATTAAATAACAACAAACTCCACAATGAAATAACTTGTTTGTTTAAACTACTTGATTCATTTAAACTAGGATCTAGTTATTCCATGTATACTAGAATAATTTTTTTCCCATCCCATATGCATATAAATAGAAGCTTATTTTTCATTATTCTAGATATCAAATTGTAAGATTAATTCTCATTTATATCACTTGGAGCATAGATTTTGGAGAAGAGGTTTTTGCACATTTATCAAGGAGGCAAATATTGGAAAGAAAACCTTTCATTTTTATCAATCAAGGAAAAATTTGGAGGAGAATTTAACTAATTTGGTAGAGGACTTGTTTTGAGTCATCTTTAAGTTGAAGAAGAAAATGGGACAACAAAGAAAAAGAAAAAATGCATCTCAACAAAAATTTTCAAAAGAAGAACAAAAGAGGCGTGAACAAAACTTGGAAAATTATCATAGAAAGAAACAAGGTACATGCTTGTTTCTTCTCTCTCTCTCTTTGTCAAGTGTGTGTTTAGGACTTTTATTAACACCTCAATTTGTTTTTCTTATAAATATATTTCCAATAGTCATCTTGCATAGACATTCCCTAAATTCTTTATCATCTATTTCCAATTATTTTTGTTCCATAGAATTCTTAAGTTCAAGAATATTTGATTTTATTTGTTTCAACTCCACTTAGATAACTCATAGTCTCTCACTTTCTTTGCTTGCATGTAAATTCAAACAACAAGCAAGAATTTCTCAAGTTGGAGTTGAGCCAAATCTAGATATTGGATCAAATGAATCCGCTAAAGAACACATGGACCTTGAAGTTAGGGAGGATACCCAAGTTCAAACAATGCTTGTTGGAGAGGGGTCAACATCACTTCCTTCTACTGGTATGGATGAGCATATAAAACTAGCAGAAAATTCTCACTTATAGCATCATGTCTTGTCACTTTGTTTGCTTGCATACATAAACTTCACTTATATAACATCATCTCTCACTTTTTTTTGCAAAATATTTTGTGACATGTAGGAAGGGCTCAACAAGCAGGAAGTTCTCATGCTCAAGTCGAGGAAAATCTAGACATTGGATCAAATGAATCTGCTCAAGAACACATGGTCCTTGAAGATAGGGAGGAGGCACAAGTTCAAACAATGCATGTTGGACAAGGATCGGGATCACTTCCTCCTACTGGTATGGATGAGCATATAAAACTAGCTGAAAAGGTTAGGAAACAAATTTCTCATAGAAATTTAGATCATTTACTTGAAATCATGGATATGGAGAAACTGAAATGTTTTGCCAACTATCCTTATAACAAGAGAAAGATGTCAACGACTAAATCTATAAATGGAATATTCAATCATCTTGATACACTTGAAAAAACCCAATTGTTATCACATTTACTTCTTCATAATGAGCTCAAAGAGTCATTACAATTGTTGGGTGTACATTCGGCATCAAATAAGAAGAAACACATGGGATTACAAAAGGATATTGTTCAAAATGTTAAAAAGGGTTTAGATTCCATTGGGAAAGGATCTCGATCAGTGGATAAGGCCACTACAAGAAGGGTGATGTTGACATCTATTGTACATCAAGATATAGCAAGAAAAAGAAAAATGTCTGCACTTTCAACTAAAATTAGTTATAGTAGAACCACATTAATAAAATATGAGAAAACGAGAGTTTTTGGATGAGAGTTTAGAAGGAAATTGGGCAATTATGTGTAGAGCTCCCCGTTCTGATAGGATTGAAGATGTTGTTAGGAACTTGGTCTTAGGTTTTTGGCATGATTAGACTCATCCATCATCAAATACTAGAGATGTTATGAGACACAGGATTGGACCTGGTTTTATGAAAATCATATCAAACATTGGCTAGACATAACACAATTTGAGATGTATATGAACTTTTGTAATGTATATCCTCATATAAAGATTCAGAAAACAATGTTTCAAAGGTTAAAGCCACATTATGTGAAGATAAACAATTTTTTTGATACTTGTTGCCGTTATCATATTGAATTTGATCTCTACTATCAGGAGTTTCGAAATATGAGAGAAGAAAGATGTGGGTTTCAAAATGAACCTCCTAAATAGGAAAGTTTGTTCATCAAGTCTATATTATGTGATCATGAAAATGGACCTCAAATAAACTGTATAAAAGGAATTTGTGAGACATGTGGAAATTTGGCTACATTTCCTTCAAGAATTGAGGATACTGACCTAACAAAGACAGTAAATTGCAAGAGGTAAGTACTGTTTTTAGAGAGTTTATTTGTTTCAATTTGATTAGATTGTTATTTGGATTCTCTTTAATGTAATGTTTCATTGATTGTGTGGTTTATTACTTATTCACATATTTTACTCACACAGGTACAAGTATGTAAAGTTGCAAACAAATTTTGGAAAAGAATCCACAAGGTTGAACTATGTAGAAGAGGAGATTCCCATTGGAAAATTTATGGAAAATTTTTGAAAATTGATACGACCATACATACAACAATTCCAAATATTGAGAGATACTTTCCCACGTGGAACAGTTCTATCAATAGTTGACTTTGTAGAAAATTACTCCTTTGTACATAAAAAGGAGATTCAATTAGAGTATTACTTTTCAAAGTAGATCACTATTATGGTTCATGTGTGTTATCAACATGCACAATCAAAATTGGATGGTGTTGTGAGTATAGATGAAGAATGAGCCATTAAGAAAGAATATCACTTTAATATTGGTGATGATAAAGAGCATGACACACTTTTTGTCCAACATTGCTTTACAATATTTTTTGAGAATTTGAGAAGCAAGGGTGTAAAATTTGAAAATCATTTTGTATGGTCAGATGAATGTGCAACACAATTCAAATCTTCATGACCATTCTATGCACTTTGTAGATATCATAAAATCTACAAAATACCACATGTTTGGAGTTTTTTTTAGAGTGGGCATGGAAAGGGTGAGAATGATGGAGTAGGAGCTTGCATCAAACGAGCTTTAAGAAATCATCAAATGAGTTATCCCAAAGATCATCTAGACAATGCACATGATGTTGTTGAATGGTGCAAGAAACATTTTGCATCAAATGTGGTCAACACATCTTCAAGAACAAACCGACACATTCCACATAGAGTTTTTTGGGAGATATCGGGTATATGTAAATTACATTAAATCAAAAAATTGAATTTATATATATATATATATATACATATTTTTTCACATAAGTTTTTTGATGTACATGTATCTAGGTGTGTATAGAAGATCGATGCATGGATGCAAGAGGGTAGAAAAAACAAGATCTTTGCATTGTGTTAGGAGTTCAGATAGTCACCATGGATGGACATTAGACACAAGGGATTGCTCTTGTTTTTGCACTGAGTGCATTGAGGGAAACTTTGATTATGCATGCAGTAATCAAGAACTTGGATATGTTGGTAAATGGGATATGGTGCCACTAGTTGTTTCAGAAACATATGATGAAAACAAGGAAGAAAGATTTGAAGACATTCCTTTGATTTCAATTGATTATGACCATATTTCAGGATTGGTTAGAAAAGGTACATGTGTAAGTTTTCAATAATTTAAATATTATATATATCTAGTTAATGATCTTTAGAGACATTTCTAAATTTTTTAGATTTTTTTTGTGTAAATTTGGTGTATAGGAGATGTTTTTGTAGTCATAGCAGAGCTTGGAAACATCAAAGGTGTTAGATATTATTTATTGCATTGCAAAAAGAGAGGAATAAGCTAACACAACCTGAAACAAGTGATGGAATGTCATTTCCCATAGGTGAGTTTGAATTTAAAATTTTATATACATTGTATTCACATGTGCACATTACATTATAAACATTAAATATATATTGTACAAACCTTGAGCACGAAAATGTTGCACATGTTCATATGTCTTACCTTAGGTTCATGTTTACCATGCAGGTTCTATTGTAGTGCAAGGGACATATCTAAAACAAGTCAAAGTTGTTCAACATGGGATACATTTTGTTGACTATCAACCTGATAACAAGGTATATCAATATAGTCACTTAATAATTGCTACCGAACTACATCTTCATGCAGTTCCAGATGGATGTGGCCGAAGAAAATGGAGACTAGATAGTGATGATCATAAAAAAATTCTACATGTTATTGAAAGACGAGTTGAACCAAAATCTTTGACTTAGATTATATCCATGGTTTTCAAGTTCACTTGAAAACCCTATACATGTTGAAATGAGAACTTATAGAAACTTGTACATAGTTGTAAATCATTTTGTGTAAATTAAAATTATATGTACATATTTGTTCCAAGGAAAATTCTTAAGTTCAAGAATCTTTGATAGCATCATCTCTAACTTTTTTTGGTTGCATGTAAAGCCATATATATGCTTTCAATCCTTATTTGAAACCTAGTGAAGTTTTTTAAAATCATTTTTCCTAAATTACAATTATATACAACTTATATTTGTTTCATGGAATTCTTAAGTTCAAGAATCTTATATACAATTATATACAACTTATATAATTTGTTCCATTGAATTGTTCCATGGGAAATTATGTAAAATTTAAAATTAAGTATTATCTAATTATAAAATTATTGTACACATATATAAAAAATAAATCAATGAAAAAAAAAAAACCCTAAACCTTAACCCTTAGCCCTATAACCATTAAACCCTAAACCCTTGTACTCCCTACCCTCTGTCTCTCTCCCACTCCCCCCCTCTCTTTCTCAAGTCTCCCCCCTACCCACTCTCCCTCTCTCTCCTCTATCCATAACCCTTAAACCCTAAACCCTTGTACAACCCCTACCCTTTATCTCTCTCGCACTCCCCCCTCTCTCTCTCAAGTCTATCCCTCCTACCCCCTATCCCTCTCTCCCCTCTACCCTTAAACCTTAAACCATACCCTTTATCTCTCTCCCATTCCCCCTCTCCCTCTCTCAAGTCTCTCCTCCTACCCCCTCTCCCTCTCTCCCTCTGCCCTTAACCCTTAAACCCTAAACCCTTGTACACCCCTACCTTTATCTCTCTCCCTCCTCGCTCTCTCTCATCTCTCCCTCCTACCCCCTCTCTCTCTCTCCCCTCTACCCTTAACCCTTAAACCCTACCTTTATCTCTCCCCTCCCCCTCTCTCTCAAGTCTCTCCCTCCCTCCTACCCCTCCCTCTCCCTGTGCCCTTAACCCATCCTACCCTTTATCTCTCTCCTCCCTCTCTCAAGTCTCTCCTCTCCCCTCTACCCTTAACCATTAAACCCTAAACCCTTGTACCCCCTACCCTCTATCTCTCTCCCACTCCCCCCCTCTCTCTCTTGAAAGTCTCTCCCTCCTACCCACTCTCCCTCTCTCTCCTCTACCCCCTACCCTTAAGTATATTATACATTATAGTTTTAAAAAGTATAATTTACATTTATATTAATATTAAATATTATAAAATACAACAGGAAAAGCAAAGAAATACATATTTAATAAAGGGGGTTTGACCGAAAACCTATATCATGTTCGACCAAACCCTCTTTAAATCTATTATTTTTATTATATGTAAAATGTGTTTGGTGGAACCCCCATTCAACCAAACATTTAATTTTTGTTTGACTGAATCCCCTTATTTTCACCTCCACCCTCTCAGGCACCAAAATTGCTCAGAATTTTGCACTTCGAAGCTCGATTTGAGAATGAAAATGGAGGAGATTTCAGAAACCCAACTGGTATCAGGTTGCCCTTGAAATGAGCTATCCAATGAATATAATTTTAATATGTTTTGATTTTATTATCTATTTGTTTTTTAAGTTTTATTAAATATAGGTTTTTCACCGAAAATGAAACTCTCTGTTTTGCACATGTGGAAAAATAGAAGATTATCAAAAAAAATTGAAAATATGAGTGCACCAGATATTGGAGTCCTTGATCCAACAAAAAAATAATAATTTTGATACATACAGTAAAAGTTATGCATTATACGGTCGTGTTATGTCTGAATTGTAATTGGTTTGACTTTCAAACTTGATTAAAGAAAAAATATTCAATAAAAAAAATATCTAACCAAGTGGAAGCAATAGATATCAGAGTTACAAATCTAAATTCGAAAGAATTATAATTTTATCCTTCAAGGAAAAAAAATTATGCATTATACGGTGTGCGTCACTTTTTAAAAACGTTTTTTTTTTAAAACTAGTTTTTGTGGGAGATGGAAAAAAGAGTGCAATCTGATTCCAAAAATTTTGAAAAAAATATTTTTAGAATCTACAGACAATGTGATGAGACTCTAGTTTGCATAATCTTCAAATTCCTCATGGTTTAACTGCTATACATGCCCGAATGTGAAGATTTAGTTAAAAACAAAATTCAGTGTCTAGTTTGGCCAAAAATTGTAAACCACTATTGTGGGATCACCCTGGAAGATTTTGGAATCTAGAAAAATTCAATATTTATGACCAGTGGGACTCATTCACCACTGATGGCGAATCAATCATTCTTCTGGTAAAATGACCTGAAACTAGTTTCCGACTGTCAGGAATTGAATTATGAAAAAATCAACTTTTCCAGCCTATAGGTGGGACACATTCGCCATTGATGTTGAATCAGTCCTACTCCAAAATTTTGCAAATTCAAGGGTCAATTTTGTAGGTCCAAATCTAAACTTATCTTCTTGTCAAGTTAATGGAGTCAAATTTGCAGAAAACGGGTTGAATGTTGTCTCCAAGCTTGAATTAGGTTTTTGTTGACTTGAATCACTTTGATGAGTTGTTGACCACCTTTCAACACGTATTTCTTTGAAAAATATGCCTACAAGATCTACAAACACACATGCAAAGAGGGAGAAAATGGTTAAGGGTTAGAGTATAGGGATTTGCCTTGGTCAAATCCCACTTTGGTAATCAAACCCTTGATAAATAAATGAAATGAAAACAAGAAAGGAATGATGAATAAACAACATGCAAGTGTCCTAAACTCACCAAATCCTTGTTATAGAAATCTGAAGATATGTCAATGGTTGCTCCAAGCTGCTTGATATTTTCTTGATCAAATGATGTAATGATGCTTTGAATGTAAGAGTGCTAATTGATGTTGAATGAGTGAATGAGATGAATGGGAGTTAAAATGGATGGAAAAACACTTATTTATACACTTATGCCCTAATTACTGAATAATACAACATCCCAGGGTCACATAAGGTCCTAATGAATAAAAAATTGAAAGAGATTTTGAATTATTTTGAATTTTGAGCCAAGAAGGAATCATTTTCCACCCATGGTGAATGGGTCCCACTCTAAGCTTGCAAGTGGGTGTTAGGAATTAAGTTGCATTTAATGTTATTTGTTGGGTTTTCATTAAAAAATGCACTTAAATAAGGCCTATAAGTGCATAAAGGGGCCAAATAAAGCATAAGAAAGGTGCAATTAGTGGTGACAAGCCTAGAAAAGCATGAAATCTTGTTACAAGACTTTACAACACTTTGAAATAGGACTTGATAAGGAATAAAAAGGGAATATTTAGATGAGTTATAATAATAAGAGTCTAGGAAAATGTAGAAATGTGTTACAACAATTCACAACACCTTCACAAGACATCATAATTTGAATATTAAAGACCTAATGTAAATGTTTAAGTTACATTGCAACATTAAATCTAAGAAAAATGAAGCAAGCATCATAGGAAAAAGACCTAAATAACCATGAGAATGTCAATGATCCATTTTTCTATGGTACAATTCTCAGCCACTACTTCTTGAAGATATCCTAGCACATAATTCATACGAGTCAAGAATCTCATTCAAACAATTACACTAATTCATTGAATTAATAAGCAAGAATGAAATTCCACATCCACTGTAAAGAAATGGAGATGATTCAATACCACACTTGGTTATATTCATTCATAACTTGTAGAAAATTACAAAGGAGAGACAATGGCCATGGAATTTGCATCATTTTGTATTGTATTTGCTACCCTATTATTAAATTTATATACATAACTAGCGACTCAAAACTTAAGAAAAAACTCTAAATACACTATGTATTAACTATACAATTCACTATGTAAATTTCATTTCAACGAACCCCATACTTTTGGCCTCAAATTCTTTCTTATAGAAATAAAAGAGTAAAACAAGCTTTAGGCCAGAAAGTACACACGTCATAACACTATTGGACCGCTATAACATATATTCCATTTTAAGTTACATTTGAGCCTTCAAGTGGTGGGAATAAACATGAGGCAAGAATAACCCTCATTCGTTGCAAAGATCTGGTCCCTCGTTTAAAAAGCATCATTTATTTGTTACAACATCTTCAAAATATTCTCCATGCATTCAAAAAGTGTCCACCATGGGAAAACCAAGTTAGCAAAATTTACAAGGTATGAAAGGAAAATAAAGAAACAAATACTAATTTATCCACGTTAGCACCTTATGCCACCAAATTTCATGTTGAGGAGAGAACAATTTTTTTCCAATACTTTATCACAAGCCTAATATGTATCAACTTCAGGCTATGCATTGTTTCCCTCCTATCTATTATTCATCATATCAATTATCATCCGCTTATAAACCTACTTTGTATACATTTCCAACCAGGTGGTGTACTCTTCTTTAGTAGGACATTTGACATCCAATAAAATCTACACCTTTGCACTATGTTGGATATATCTTGCATCAATTAAAACTCAGGCCTCCTTGATAAAAGTATCCATTTTTGTTTCGAACTCCACCAACATATCAATATTTGAATTCAACAAGATGTAATCAGTCATAGTTACTATCATCTTAGTTGTTTTGAGCATATCTCCCAAATAACTCCTCCATGTGTCAAATGGTTGTAACTCATTCTTATGATTTAATATCAGAGGTAGACCACACTCTTCCATCTCTTTGAATATTTACAGCTTACCTTGGAGCTGCATACCAAGCTTTTGATGAAAGGTTGTTACCTCATTTACCAAGTCCACATCTTGTAATATTTTATGGATATTCATAGGTGCCTCAAGATCCTCCTTCATTTTAGTCATCATTTATTTTAGAGCACCTACCCTAGTATTCCACTTGCTCCATTCATTCTTAAAGGCTTCCTGGACTTGCAAATACTTTATGTATGCCTCATGAATGCTCTTAAAGGAAACCCATACACCATCAGCTCTATTGACCATCTTGTTCACCCTCTATTTCAATACATCCTCAAAAATGCCATTTTCCACCTTAACAATTTCCAATTTAGCTTTCTTGGCATTTTCCTTTTCTGCCTTTAGCTAATTATTCAAATCAGTGATTCTCAAGGCCAAGGTCTCCCTGTCCTGTGTAGAAAAATCTAAAGTAGAAGAGGATGATAAAGATAGTGTCCTTATTGACTGGCTAACGTGAATAGTGGCTCTCATCTTGTTTATCTCATCCAAGGCCTTATTATACTCTTTCACCAAATAATCATATTTCCTCTGAGAAATCTAAGTTGTGTCCACACTAAGCATTACAGCTTGAGTAGTTAACTTAGCTGCTTTGATAGGTGTTATATATGTGGCTCTCTTCACCACCAAGGAACCCATAACCTCTTCAATAGGCCTAGTGACCTCATGCTTTGTAGTATTGGGTGCCATAGACCATATTGCAAGAGTATGCAATTTTGGACTATACCCAAATCCAAACACCTTGTCCTCAAACTACTCCTCAAATATTGAAGCTTGAGGGTATCTTCTTACTGCATCATATGCAATGGTTGAGGTGATAGTGCATCCTGAAAACAACATGAATCCACTATCTTTAACCATTTTCCTAGCTTTAGTGGGACTAATAGTTGCAATCTCAGCCTTATCTTTTCTTCCTCTACCCTCTCTGCCTCTTCCTACTAAGAAGGTTCAACACTAGCCCTTTATTTTTCAAGCCTTTCTTTTCTCTCTTCACTCCTCTGCTAAACCATAAACTACTTGAATCCATCAGATTGTACAAACTTATCATCTGCAAGGAACTCATCACAATCCTTGATCCTAGGATCATCATCATTCTTTTCATCATATTACCATTGAACAATTCTATCCGAGGGAACCTTAGAATCAAGAGTTTCTTCAATAGTAGGGGGAGGGAATTTCGTCTCCACCTCCTCATCACTGGGCACATGCTCTACTGTTTGTTCCTCCCTAACTTCTTGGATATCTGCAGGCCACTCTGGAATATCCATTGCCTGAGGCTGTTGTTCTAGGAGAGCCTATGCCCTCTCAACAACTTCTTTAACTTTTACTTTGAAATCACCATTATGATAATCTTCTAGTTTTGTAAAAGCTCTCTCAAGAGGATCTTCAATTACATCATAGGGCCTCTCATAGAAAGAATTCCTCCTCATGATGCTCTCTTCAATGTCCATTATGGTTGTCCATTCCTTCTTTCTAGACTTAATAGCCTCATCACTTGTCAAGTTTCTCAATACATCATCTATATACAAGAACTCATGATATATTCTTGATAAGTTTTTCTCTCTTCTCTTTGCATGCAAAAATATTTTAGGATCAAAACTCCTAACCTCATTAAAAGAAAACCTAAGGTTATTCACCAAGATTCCAAATTTCTCATACCCTTCAAGCGTAGTAATCTCAAAGTAAGCAAAAGAACATTGGGGACTCACCACAGAACCCTTCTTAGGTTTTCTAAACAATTCATAATCCATAAAATCAACTTGCCACATTAGTTTCATAAAATCCAATCGATCAGAAACATATAGGGGCAAGTAATGTGGTGCCACCTTAGATCCATAAGCCCTACTCATAGTATACTCTGAGTGTAGAAACCAATCTACCCAATTATGCTTTGCAGTTGATCCCTCCATATCCATTGGGTGCATGATATTTCTAATTATTGGAGAAGTCCTATGATTAGGTGACACACCCAAAATTTTCAGGATTCCAAACCTTATGAAATTAGCAAACATGGGTATGTGCAAGATCATGGGGGTCCAAAAAGTGGCAAAGTGAAAAAAGGAATTTTTAACACATCCAAAAACGTGAAATTCACTCCTTTGACTTTTTCCAGGCCAAAGTACAATATATGTTTTGGTTTGGTAATACCGAACCAAAACGAATATCTGTTACGAACGAATATCCATTACAAAACATATCTTCATTATAAAACAAATATCCGATATGAAACGGATATTCGTTTCGTTTAAGGCTGAATTTATAATTGCGTCTGGTCCAACCTGACCAAGTATTATATTCTATATAACGGATATCTGTTATTTGTGTTATAATTAAAAAAAAACCTCGAGAGGTCATATTATATAATATTATATTATATTATAATATTATATATGTATTATTATATATTATAATATATATTATATTATATTATAATATATATATATTATATTATAATATATATATATTATATTATAATATAATATAATATAATATAATAATATATTATTATATTGATATTATATTATATTAAATATTATTTTAAAAATAGGTGCAGTTAAATATTCTCAGGTCCTGGAACTGACCATTTTATTAAAAATTCTGTAAATAAAAAATAGATATCCGTTATTTATGTTATAATTAAAAAAATCCCGAAAGGTCATATTATATAATATAATATAATATTATATTATATGATAATATTATAATATAATATAATATTATTATATTATAGTATATTATATTATAATATAATATATTTTGTATTAAATAATCCATATTTTAAAAAAAACACTATGGTGGGGTCATGGACCCGACCATCTATTTAAAAAGTTGTAAATAAGGAAACGGATATCCATTTATAACGGATATCCATTTCCTGTATTACATGCAAACCAAAAAAAAATAAAGAGATACATTTTTACCAGGGCATGCGCATGGGTTTTAGGAGAGCGACTCAAATATCCATTTGGGGGAGATAAAATTACCAAAAAAATCACCAAATTTGTAAGGTATGTTTGATTTTTTCAATTTTTATACAATTTATATTCTTTTTTCTTTTTTCTTTTGAATTTTAGTAAAAAATAGGGTATATTTGATAGGTTTTTTATTAGATTAAAACCATTGTTAATTTTAATTTTTTTATTATCAATTAACAGGTTAAAAATGGATCAAAATGAAAATCCTAACCTTGCACAAAATGAAAACCCTCCTGCACAAAATGAAAACCTTAATCTTGAAGAAAATGAATACCCTCCAAATCCTCCATCACAACCATTGTTTCCAAATGAAAATGTGCCAACAATACATGAGTCTATTCATAGGAATTTAGATCAATTAAGAAAAGTATGTCAAATCTATGAAACACTCGATGAACTATCAGATATGAAAAACACTTTGGAAATTTAGCAAAATAGATTTGCACAATGGCGAGAGCAACAAACACAATTTTATGTTGATGGGTTATCGTATGATGAGGTGAAGGCTCTTGATATTGAAAAAGGCCAATTATCTTAATATTGAAAAAGGCCAATTAGCTCAGTTATTCATAGATCAGAGAATTGGATAGTTTGTTAATGTGCAAAAACCAAAATTTTCAATTAAATGGTGCACCCATAGAGGAATATTAGATAATTTTTTGAGAGGTTGGTGGATGGTTTTTGATAAACCACCCAACAACAACCTTGATGTCCCTCAATATTTTCTCCAAAAATTATATGTTGAGTTTGTGCTAGGGAAACATGTCAATTACTTTGACATGCGAGATTTCTAGGGTGTTGGTAGAGGGATGCCACAAGATAGACCTAGGGCACGCTGAGTCACCCCAGTTCGTCCTCCTCCACCTATTGTTGCTCTGACTCCACTACCTTACCCTGAGATTGTTGTAGATGTGGGGACTGTGAGCATTTATGCATTACATTCATTGAGTGATCATTTGGTGAGGCATAGCCATCATGTTGCGTAGCCATTTCATAGTGCATCCCATCACGGTGGTGTTGTGCCTAATACATCCCAGCATGATGGTGGTACACCTACTGTAGCTCCCACTGGTACACAACCATCAGCTCCCGCTAGTACACTGTCCTCTTTGGGACATATTTGTGTGCCTCATCATTGCATGACATGCAACAATTTATGTTTCGGTCCTCTCGATGGTCCACTGAGGCTCCCATAGACACATCCGACTTTGAGGTTCATGATATGCTAGATGTAGGAGTTGATAGAGCATAGGTGGAGCATTTGCAGGAGAGACATCGACTGCCAGGGATGATATGGGAGCATCAATAAGTCTTAAAGCAATTTCATAGTGTGTTTTATGTAAATTATTTCATATTTTATGAAGGATATTTGTACTAATATATGTTTATGTGTTGGAATCTTTAACAGTTGTTGACAAAGGAGCAGTTGTTGGAAGTGCAACAGGCTATGCATACTTGCCATTTCATTTGCCTTAGACAATCAGTACACGGTAAATAATTTAAATTGTTATTTTAGATGTTATTTTAGATGTTAACCTTTGAAATCTAATATGTTTAAATACATGTACTACATATATTGATAGTCTAATGTAATCTTGTCTTTTTATGTAGCAACCTGGTTCTTATACAACCTTGTTGACTGAGTCTGACCCTTTGGATGAAGTTGCACAATAGGTATATATCTTTTTTATTGTCGACATTATAATTATATGTGCATGTGCATTTACATTCTTGTCATTTTTTATACAGGAAAGCATCTTAGCTGATCCATCCACTATGAGCCCATCTAGTGTCATAGCATCACAACAGGTATGTGTTTATTTTATATTGCAAATCATTTATGTTTAGATAGGAGTAGATATGTGATTAGTAGATATGATTATTTGTCAACAATTATATTTTAATTTATATCATTTTTATTTTATCTGCTATAGTCCTCTGTTTGACCCAACATTATGACGAGTGAGAGACCATTACTTTATAGGAGGACTCTTGATCATCCTCAGGGACAATCATATGCAGAACGTCTTGTAGAAAAGAGAGCAAGATTAGAGGTAAACAAGAATTGCATTATTGATATAATATAGTACATGCATACTGATTTTGATGTTAAATTTGTAATTTATAAATGATGGTATATAAGTTTCTATTTACTAGTCTATCTTGTCAACCATTCACATAATCTAATTAGTGGTTTGAAATGTTATTGTGCAGGAAACTGTAGAGCATCTAACTTCTTCGAGGAGGCTTGATTTTGATGGTCCAACACATGATTAGGATATGATATAGATTGACATGTACTTAGGGTTTGATAGATCTTGAAATGGAATATATGCCACAATTTATAAAACTTGTAAAACTTATTTTGAGTAGGCATATGCCAAATTTGTATATGCACAAGCACAATTATTCTACAGTTTGATATATAAGAATTGATATTTGATCTAATTTGTTTCTCATGTGCATGTCTTTCTACTTTGAATTTTCAAGATGGAATGTATAATTATCATAGAATTGTTTAAAGCTATGATTGATAATGTATGTTATATATTAATGAAATAACATTTTAATAGAACTTATGAATTACAATTGGTAATCCATCTATTTCTTTGAGGAAAATTTTCAAACAATGAATTTCCTTTTCTATTGTACCGCATTTTTCATACATGTCTACCAATACATTTTCATCAAACACTCATTTTTAGAATACTCATGATTTCAAGCTTTGTTGAATGAATTTTCATTTGACATTATTTTGTTTTTTAAACTTGTGTAATGAAGTGTGTAGCTGATTTTTATTTCAAAAGAAGTTAACAAAAATGAAAAGTGGATACAACTTAATGAAATTCATTTCATGTTACATTGTTCATTCAAAAGTAATATAATCATCTGGATAAAAATCAATGTCACTTAATGTTCATTGAAGCATAATAACATGTAAAAGGTATAAAATCATCTTGAGTAAGAATCAATATCCTCACAAAATCAACTCAAACCCACAAAACAAAAGGTTGTGAAAGACACCCATTACCCTTCTATTTAACATATCTCAAAACCTAATGTGCTTGTTTTGGAACAACCCCACTGAAATTGAACTATTATGCCAAACGGGGCTCTAATTAGCCCAAATTTGCAAAATAAATCATCTTTAAAACTATTGCCCCTCCAAGATTCCTTTGGATAGTATCTCACCAGGCTATAAACATCCAAATTCTACAAATATCATCCTTGTAAATGCCATCTAAGTCACTCAATCATGTAACCCTCATTTTGCTTAGATTATAAGGGGGTTAATTGAAAGTATACATTTCCACACTTATCTCAATCAAACAACACCTAAAAAATGTTTATAGAAGTCTGCATATGATTAATACACCTTTAGAAATTGCTGCCCCAAAAAATTTCAATCACTAACACCCTTAAACCTCCCAATTTCACTCAAAAACCACACTTTTTGCATCTAGGGCATCATACCCAAACCTCGATTGACCTCCCCTGCTCTTGTAAACCCTTCTAACATCTAATTCCTACCTAATTGGGCCATGATTAAAAAATTCCAACTGTTTTCCAACAAACTACAACAAGATGACTCTTGAACTTCCATCATTTGACAATATTTAAGTTACAATTTTGACAAGTAGTGTAATGTTTTTGAAAAGGAAAAAATAGGTTTTACAGGGACCTGAAACCACAGAGTTTAAACAACAAAAGATAACAAATAAAGTTCAGAAAAACAAACGGCTGTCCCAAAAAAAGAAACGACAGCACAAAGAGACAACAGGGCCCAAAAAAGGACTGCCCGAAAAAACTAGCACCAAACACCACCACGCTACTCCAAGGTGTTTAGTAACTCCTCAGCCTCCTTTTCAACGTCTTGCATGTCTTGTAACCCCTGCTTGAGAAATTGTACTGTATGTGATGAAGTCGGGGTCTTTCTCTTAATGTTAGCCTGGGTACGAGTCGAAATCCCTTCACCAGCCGATCTGCTGCCTCCCCTGTTCGCATCCAAATCCACGACCAGCAAACCCTTTTGGTTTTTTTCAAGCTTTTCCACCATCGCATTGATGATAATGGTGTTATGCCTAGCGATTTTGTGATTGTTCGCAACAGTGGCCCTGATGTTTTGGCCAATCTTGGACATGCTGCACTCGATACTTATCAATCTATCCTCCTGTGATTGCTGTCTTTTCCTTGGTAAGGGAGTTTCCTGCTCTTCATTATCTCTACGATTCCAACTAATCTTCTTCTCCAAGTCCATGACCCTATTGCTGAGATTAGTAAAACGGCCTTTCAAATCATGAACTTCTTTCTGGGTCCACTTGAGAATAGTGAAAAGGCCATTCGTGCTTTTTTCCGCTATACTCACCATGTCCTCAAGCTTGAACTTATTCAGGGCCAAATTAATTTCATCCTGAATAGGGGACTCATAATGATCATTCCCCAATCTTCCAGTAGCAGTGGCACTAGGGGCCGATTCCTTACTGACCATGGGTTTATCAGAGAGGATTTCCATAGAATTCCCAGAATACGAAACAAGTTTTGTAACAGAGGAACCTTTAAAACCAGGGGACAAGCCCAGAGTAGGGCATCTAGGAGATGGCTGGGGATTAAAACAGGGCAGTGAAGCAAAACCCGAACTAGTGCATTCATGCATAGGCTACAATTTAGGACAAGACAGCGGGGCAGAAACCTTAAGGGTTTTCCGACAAGACAGGGACTGGGGAGTAATGGTTTCATGACTAACAAGAACACAATCAGGGGGGGCCCAGGGTTCGATTTCCCTACTACTTTATGTCTCCTCATCATCCAATTCTTCAATTTCAACAGTTTTAGGCAAAGCAGGTAAGTTTTGAAAATGCTCAAAAATGAGCCTAACAAGACCAGGGTGAATAATAGAATTCCTCCTAGGGTTTCTTTCCACATCATCAAGGAAATTCTTCAGAGAAGAAAATAAGTAAAAAGGCAGAGATATACGAACGTTGTGAAAGTGGTAACCATAAACTCTGGTGAAGTGCCCGTCAACCGTGATATATTCCATAATGACTCTTAAAACTTTCCTCCATATAGATTTGATGGATTCAACATCAAAGTAGCTATTGGCAACCTTAACCATCTTCGCTTTCTCCTTATCTTTTTTGGGAAATTTAATGACCGCTTCATCAGAAAATCGTCGGTCCTGATAGAATTTAACACCCTCAGTTGAAAGACTAGTTATCTCACCAATTAAGTCCTCACTCAGCTTAACATTCCTACCAAACATCATAATCTCAACATTTTTCCAGTTTTTAACAAAATAGTCCAGCATTTCCTCATCCGTACCATGGAGCTTTTCTAGATACGGGATTAAGCCTCCCTTTTCAATTCTTTCCCACGCTTTAGCATTCTTACTGTGCTCTTGGAAGCTGCTCGGCTCCACACGTTTTCTTTCTCCGCCCATATTCAGAACTCTGTAAAACAACACTCTACAGTTGCTCTGGGTCCCGTTTAGGCTATTTTTGTCGAACACCCAGAAGCGTGCCGAAGACTCTTCTTGAAAAAGAAAATGACATCAATCCCATCAAATCTAATGAAATCGATGTACCTGATCTTTATCCGTTTCATCATGAAGTTAAGACTGCCTTCTCTTCCATGCACTGTATCATAATAAATTAGCGCTTTCACTTCAGGATGGAGGTTATCATTCTTCCTCCACGTGTTTTCCCCACCCTTCTTAAC
>VDFB02262147.1:0-36365 GCA_007258455.2 Sequoia sempervirens | reverse complement strand
AATAAGGAACCTATGATGCAAAAATACCGGTATGGGCCGAATTACGCTTGATCCATGAAGAATTGAAGCATAACAAAGCCACCAATACTCGAATCTCAACAAAATCAATCAAATGAAATTGAAACTAAACATTTATAAAAACCTAACATACTAAATTATGAAAGCTTTAAAAACATCTACTCTAATCCATCTGAAACTTATCCCGTTGTGGAATTGGTGTCGTGTTGATGTGAAATGATGACCCTTTCCCAATCCTGTGATTAGTGAGCTTGTTTCAGTCGATTCTATGGAAGAGAATCGATGAAACCATGGTGTTTGGTGGATGAAAACCTAATTTATGATAAAATGAACATGATACAAGCTAATTTACCATGATTTTATGCAATAAATGATCTAATTATGCAATTTCTAAGATAATATAAGCTAAAATTATGCTAAAAGATGAAAACCCTAATTTATTTACAAACTAAGATGGATGCATGGAAGCCATTAATGGATGCTCTAAGCTATTATGCAATTAAAATGAACTAAAAGAAGCTAAAAAGTGAGTAAAAGATGAGTGAGTGTTTGAGTGAATTCAACAGCATGACTTTGCAATAAAAGATCGATCTCTTTATCTCCCAATAATGATCTATGTATACGAGAGCAAATGAGGAATGGATGGTTGAGATAAAAAAAAATCTTAATCAACGGTTCAAGATGAAGGGGATGAGAGGCATGGATCATGGATTCCCATCAATGGATGAGAATACAAGATGAAAGTTAATCAAAGGCCCACACTTCCCTCAAAAAAATGCACTTTTGACTTGCTCACATAGGTCAAAGGTAACTTGCCAAAGAGGTTAAAAGGTTTAGCTTGTTCAAGAAGCCAAGTGAGTTGATTGGAGGAGAAAGAATATTCCTTAGAATATTCCCTTAGGATGAGGAAAAAAGTAATTTAAAAATTAAAACAAAGTTTTAATTGTGCAAAAAAGGATAAAGAATATTCCATGGGAATATTCCCTTTGATTGGAAGAAGATTAGTTTAATTTATGCAATTAGGGAATTAGAAGATTTAAGAGATATTTATTAAATTAGATGATTTAATAAATAAGGGAGGGGGAAATGATATTTAATTAAATAACATGGGATTATTTAATTAAATAAGATGAATTAGGAGATTAAATTAAATATTTTGATTTATTTAATTTAATTAGATGAATTGTTAGTGCGAAAAGAGATGAATTAACCCAATTTAATTAATTAGGCTAAATAGATGAAAATGATGCAATTGATTAATTAGATAGGCTAATTAAATTAATTAAGTGAAAAGAGGATGAATTAAAGAGGAAATGATGTTAGTAAATCTGATTTAATGTATGATATCGATTACAACATTTTTTAGTGTCTACATTTTGCCCCTTTTTGAAGCGAGGTACCTGCTGCTTCGATTCAAAGAATAACGCTTTTCAGATTAAAACCTGCTGCTTAAATCAAAAAAGAATAAATTTATAATTTTTTAGATTCCCCAATGGAAGAATAAAACTGACTCCCTGCCCCCTCAAGAAATTGCGCGAAATTTTCAAATTTTGGGTTGATTTCTTGATAAAGGTTCAAAAGCTGCCCCAAGGGTCCAGAAAGGTTCTGGGATGCAAGAATAATGCCAAAAAATGAAAAAAATGATGGAAAATTATGTCCAAATTGGAAAAATTGGTGAAAATGATAATAAACCCCATTATTAAGGTTAAATTAGGGAAAAAACCTCCCAATTTTCTAGCTTAAATATGCCAAGAGGGGTCATTTTCAATTCATTTGTGCATTCACACTTAAGAAATTCTTGAAATGTGAGCGGTGACCCTTTGATGAAATGGCACGCTATGAGCTTCCCCAACACATCTTTGATCGAGTTCGTGAGTTCCAGTGGCTTCCAGGCACAAGACCATCGGTACGTGATTCGAAACTTAATTTGAATTTTGAAAATTTGATGCATTTATTAGGCGTTAGAATTTGAATTCTGGCAGCGTCGCTATATAGCGATGCCCAAACTTAAATCGAGGATGCCCAAATGATATATAGTGACGCACATGTCTATGGCACCGCTTCTTTCAATTTGAAATCAGGGTTTCAAATTTTAAATGGTGACGCGGTCGTATCTGATGACACACTTGCCAATTTAAAAGTTAGGGTTAGGTCATACCAGAAGACAAATTGTGACGCCAACTTGTCTGGTGATGCACTTTCGAATTTGCAATTCAAAATGCATTAGGCATCACTATTTGAATTTTGAATATAGCGACACTATTGTAAATAGCGATACTATTGTGATTTTTGAGCCAGAAATTCTAAATAACTTCAAATTTTTTTATGATGTCCTAATGTCGTGTGCTTTATGGGTGCAAGAGGTCTCTCCCACCATTTATGTCGAGGGAGCATAGGCCCATGGTTCTTGAGAGATTAGGTGATCTTTCAAAGTTGTACCAGGAGCACTGGGAGAGATTGGATTGTGGTACATTGCATACGCACCTGTGATTAGGACACATTTGGTTATGATGACAACTCTATGCGAGAGATGGCATGGCAAGACCTCGTCCTTCCACCTTCTGATGGGGGAGGTGATAGTTACTTTGGAGGACATGTGGTGGATATTGTGTTTTCATATCCATGATGACTGTGTGATTTACAACCCCGATGTTGGATTTGATGCATGCCTCGAGGTGATGGAGATGGACTAGATTGTATTAGTCACCTCACAGATTGATTTAGAGACATACATAGGTCAGGTGTTGACCTTTAGATTAATCATTATAGCCATCATTTCAAGTTTGGTGGCTTCGGATAGACGGGGCAGATTTTTCAGTCTAGGATGGGGTTTGACGTGGTAGTGGATGTTGTACAGGAGGACTCCTTTTACGTGGGGGACCATGATGTTGGCCTCCTTATGCCATGATTTGCATTATTATTTTTACTACAATGGGAGAACCTTTGGTGTAGGTGTTACTCTCCTTCATGTCTGGGCGTGGAAGCATATTGTTGTGCTTCGGCCCATTATACAAATGGGCACACTGGACAGATTGGGCTCACATACTGGTGACAGGTGATTGATGATGTGACTGTGTTCCGCTAGCACCCATGGCTTTAAATGCTACCATGGTTTGATGAAATTCAACAACTTTATTTTTCCAAACAGACCCATTACATGCAGGGTCAAGAGCACACCATGATTGAGCAGTATCTCCCCGATAAGGTAGCTAGATAATTTGGTGATGTACAGGATAGGCCTGATGATGCCTATAGAGCCATTTTTGCACAATCAGCTAGAGAGGTTCCCACATGGGGACCAACGATTCCGACCCCAGAGTTCGTTGAGAGCTTTTGACAATTGGTTGCCCAACCTTGGGCATATGATCAAGGTTAGCCCATAGCACAAACTACTCTAGCTTATGATTCATGGTTCATCCCTTCGAGGTGACTTACAAATCCAACAAGTGCTCCTCCCAGAGGGAGACCACAAGGTAGATGTGCCAGGATGGCCATGATGGGAAGGTTCCAGAAGCTCCTCCAGTTGGAGAGTAGCCTCTAATATAGCCACAGATACAAATGCAGCCAAGACCACCACCACCACCACCAGATGCATGAGATGCACAGATTCAGTAGCAATAGCTACAGGTGCAGGCATTGACGGGTGAGCAGGACCAGGCCTGCCAGCAATTTTTGGCTCTTACTGTTGAGTGAGACCATGCTCGGTAGCAAGTGATCACGGTGATAGTCGAGAGAGATGTGGCACTATAGAGAGTATAAGCTATCACTGGAGAGAGAGATCAGGAGGTGGCGAGGCAACAATAGATCGAGGTTATGGTGGTAGCCACACATGGATGGACCATGTCAACATAGTTGTATAGAGAGGTTGTCATAGAGGTTACATATTACAAGAAATATTACCATAGGGATGTTCCAGTGGCTCTTCATCAACTTGATTTTTCACAACACAACAATGTGCATCCTCGTGTAGAGGATTAGCCTGAGCAGCAGGCTAGAGAGGGTAGTAGCCACCAGGGCTAACTTTTTTATGTACAGACACTTTTTGATTTTTCCCCATTTTTTATACTGATATACATTCATGGGCTCCTTTTTGATAGGCTCGTGGATATTGTACTTATCATCGATGTACATACACTGATCCATATTTTGTACCATGACACATTTTTTGATATATATGATATGGATACAGATGATTCATGCTATGATGTGTTGACTTTATTTCATGTATGGATGATGTATGGATGATTATGTATGATTATGTATGGATGCATTTCATTTATGCCTATGTGATGTATGATGATATGGATGGATGTAGTGTTATATTCTTTTTCATTATCTTTTCACGATATGATATGGATGGATGATTATGATATACAGATGTTATGGATGCAAATGATGTGGATGAATTTCTTTGTGTATATTTTCTATGCATGTTTTATGATGATGATGTATACATATGGATTTATGGATGCAAATGTTTATGATATGCAATTATTTATGATGCTTAGAATAACAAATCAATATTATTAATCACAACTTAAATGATAATGCAATATGTATGATATGATCATGATTATGATATGGATGATTATGGTAATGGATGTTTTATGATTATGATATGATTATGAGATGCATGAATGTTGATGGTTTGTGGATGCAGGGTGGATGCATTGATGATGTTTTTATTGACTGTCATGATACCAGGTTAGCACAAAGAGAAGATAGAAGAATAAAGAATGAATAACCATTGTTGATGATGATTGCTTCAAAAGATCCAACAAGTCCTTGATCCATCGAGACTTTATTAGAGATGGTGACGAGACAATGCAAAATGCAGGATGAAATGCAAGATAGGTGCTCACACTTCGGGATTGGGATTTTTCATCGTTCCTTATTGTTTGATATAGCACATAGACACGATGCATCAAGGTATTGATAACCAGGATGCCGTTGTATCTAGTGTAATGGACTTTGACTCAAAAAATAGATAGGATAGTTTTTGTTCACATCTTGACATACGAAAAATGTCTTTGGAATGCAAGGTAGAAGCTTGGAACATATTGGACCAAAGCATACGCAATAGTCAACAACATACCCCAAATGACCTTCCTACACACAACTAAGCAAGTATATGCCAAGATTATTTTACAAGAGTATCCACAAGCATAGCAATCAAAAGATAATGATCGATGCCTCATTCCTTTCTCTCTAAATCATTTTGTTAGACATCATCGAGAAGTCCTCAGAATGGGTCATTAAGATAAATCATAAGAAAAGATCAAAGAAAAATAGTCAGAGTTATCTATAGTTCTTTCCTAGTTTAAGTTTAGCTTAAAGTGATATCTAATACTAATATCCATCGTAGGAAGGATACATCCTAGGACATGTTGATAAGAGGGTTGTTTGATGTTGGGATGATGATGCTAAGATGAGTCATTGATATAAACTTCACTGACACATTTACCTATGATTTTGACTTTGGATTTTGACTTTTAAGTTTGCACTTTATGACTTGCTATGTTTGATCTACTTGTTTCGCCAAAGGGTGAAGGTGATGATCGATTTATTATGGGTGAAAGCGAGATGGGATGGATGGGATTTTGTATTTTCTGTAATATTTCAATGTTTTTGGTATTTTTTAGAATGTTTTGAGGCTATTTTAGGTCTTTTTGAATGTTTATGTGGATGTTTAGGATTTTCAGATTTTCTGAGGCTATTTAGGATTTTCTGATATATTTGAGGCTTTTTAGGTCTTTTTATTATTTTCTATTGTTTTTGTATTTTCCATTTTCAAATGTTTTTGTGTTTTTTGAATATTTGGATGTTTTTGGATTTTTGAGATGTTTTGACGTTTTTGGATTTTTGAGAATTATTTGGATGTTTAGGGATTTTTGAAATGTTTGCATGTTTTGTTATTTTTTCAGAGTTTTCGAGTTTCGACCGAGAACCTAACCTAAAGACCTATCCTAGGGGCCTCGAGGGTTGATCAAAGATTAGCCTTGCCTACATTATACATGCAGAGACCACGTAGTTTGACTGACTCGACCAATTTACAAGACAAATATATGAATAGACAAGAGACGATAGCTAATTACAACAGAGTGCTAAAGGACTAACCTAGGGTGTCTCAGGGGCACATCAATGATGGCCTTGCCTACGTTCAAGCTTAGAGACAATGTAGTTCAATAGGAAGACATTGTTTTTGGATTTTTGATGTTTGACCTTTTTAGGGTCTTTAATGTTTTTTGGATGTTTTGGATTTTTCCTTTACAATTTTCTAAATGTTTTTGGATTTTCCGGATAAGATTTTATGAATGTTTTTCATGTTTTCTGATAATATTTTGAGGTAAATGATACCTAGATTACGATGTCGATGTCATGTTTGTGAGATATAAGACATGGATCAAGATTTATTTGAAAACAAGAGTGCAATAACCTGCCCCTAGTGTTTAGAAATTCTTCATAATGCAATGGACAACCAAGATAGGTAATGTATGTGTGACGATTTTAGTAGGGTTTTAGCATGCTAGATATGGGCTATGGGACTTCACAAGATAAAATTTTAAAGAGCCTATCAAAAATTTTCCATGAGTAGAGTTGAAGTTTACGCCGAATCTTTGTCAAGATCAGGATAAAGTGGAATATCTGGGTAAATATGGATTGGATGGATGGAGGGAAAATTGGTTTTATCATGACAAGGATGAGATGATTCTATCTGAGAAGGATCATATAGATGCTTGATTCTACTCATGATTCCTGTTTGCCAGGTTTTCATCATAGTAATTTCCCAAAGTGCCACGGTAGTGGTTTTCATTGCAGGACAATTTTTATTTTTACTATTTTCTTCATTTTTTATTTTTATCATTTTTTAATTTTTTGAGATTTTTTGGAAATGTTAGCCTCATGTTGAACCACCTAGTGGTGTGGATGTAGAGGCCACTATCATAATATGCCAATGATACCCTGCTTGAAGATGTTGTTTTTCTAAGATATGAGCACTTGAATGCAACCTTGAGGAACTCTGACCTGCCTTGTGGATATCAAAATTAACCTTGTCTATGTGCACACATCATGATAAAGTGCCTTCAGAATCCTTCTGATGAAGAGTAGCTGCTAACACATGGTCAATGCGAGAATTGGATATTATGAATGGAGTGGATGGTAATTTGTATGAAGGAATATGAGATGGATTGGTCGATAGTTTGGAACCTTTGACTCTCCAAACTTGGGAAGATGAGCAATGATGGATGGGGATGGAGGTTTTCGTGGAATTAGGACCAACCACTGGATATATTTTGTTCCTTGTTGGAGAAGATTGCTTTTGTATTTGAGGACTCTTTTCATGGATACATTTCTCCTTTTGATTTTTCCCCATAGTTTCTTTGACTAATGGAGTTTTGGAGGGATGATTTTCTTTATTTTTCTTTGGTATCCATTTGTATTTGCTTTGTCCTTTTTGATTTGCTGCTTCATTTTCTTTAATGATCTTCGCCTTGCTTTGATAGGAATTCTTCTTTTTACGTTGGTCCCAATTTGTGTATGAAATGATAGGAAAATTCCATCTCATGATACGGCTAGTTGTAGTGTTGACAACATTTTCATCATAAGGATTCTTCATGCCCCATACGTTGATGTTTGTTGTAGAAAAGATTGCCCCTGGCATTGTGAAGGTATGATCAATACCTAATCTTTTGCTCTAATAATGTATCCTCTAATCCATAGCCACTAAATATGATTTGTCATGAACACATGATATTTCTATGGGTTCTTGCTATTCAAGAATATGAACTATTTTCTCTGGTTCTATGACATCATTCTCTATTGATACTACTTCAAAAGATGTTGATACTGACTCAAAAGATGTTGATGATGTCCAATCACTGTAAGAATAAATAATATTGACTGTTGCTTGCTCTTGAATGATTTTCTTTGATTCTATGACATCATTATCTATTAATACTATTTCAAAATATGTCGATGATTCACAATCAGTATAAGAATCAATAATCTCGACTACTATTTGCTCTTGTGTAGTAATATCAAGAGTGGGAGACTCATGCTTTGGATGAAGAATGTCTATCTTTCAATCCGAAAGAAACATCTTAGGAGTGATATTGGGGACATCTTTGGAGTTTAAAATGTTTTGGAAGATGTCCCTTAGTTCTTTGTGAAACTCTGGGGATAGGGGCTCTTGATCTAGACTTGATTCAGAATCAATTTCATCATCCTCAAGAGCCTCCTCTTGACATGATCCTTAGGTGGATGATATATCATCAGAAAAAGACTCTTCACAACATTTTGTGGGTATGGATACAATAAGGGGTATTTCTGGCTCATTTGGAACTTCTTCAACATGCTCAATCATTGAGTCATATGTGGGAGATATATCACAATCTGATATCCACTTGATGTCATTACAGTATAAAATAGTGTCAAACACTGTTGATGGGTTTGGACTTTGTTTTAAAATAGTATCTTGATACATGCCTAATTCCTCATAAACAACATAAACATGTCCCAATGTGTTATCTTGGGTATTGTTTGAATTTGATGCCTTTGTCGAATCTTTTGTTATTCCATGATCAAGCATAGGGTTTGTCTAAATTTTTATATTTTCATTCCCATATTTTTTATCAACCTCAATGTCTCTTTGTTCAATAAGATCCTCTATTAGATGTTTGAGCCTGAAACAATTTTGTGTGTTATGACCTTTGTATCGGTGAAATTCACAAAAGTGATATTCTCTATATCTACGAGCCTTGATTTGTGGCTCTTGATAGTTTGATAAATTTGTGAGTGTGATAAGGTTAGACTGTATCAACCTCTTCAACACATCTTCCATAGGTTCCCCTAAGGGAGTGAATTATCACTTAGGAGCATTGTGTGTTTTATGTTGTCTGTGTTGAGTGTTTGTAGCATTGATCATTGGTTGATTGTTTGACAATGATGTGTATGGTTGTTGTGTATTCAAGGTTTGGGTGTTTTCTTGTCTAGGAGTAGTTAAGACCACATTTGCATCAACAACACCATCACTAGTAACATTCTTGTTCTTGGCCCAATAGAGGGGCTTGTCGTTAAAACTAGTGGATGGGTGATTGTCTTTATACACCTGTGTGTTTCCCTATGAGATTAGGGCTCTCTCGATGTTAAGGGCTCTAGGAAAAAGCTCTTCATAAGATGTAATGCACTACATTTTCAAGTGGAATGATAGATCTGAATCTAGATTTGCTATGATAATTCCCACTTGTTGTTCGTCAGGGAGTGGCCACTTTCTTTTACTAACTCTTTGCCTCCATCATTGCAAGAAATTGGAAAAATATTCTAGCTTAATTTGTCTAAGAGTGTACAAGTCTTCTAGGCTTACGTCCATGTCAAGATTAAAGAAGTGATCGATGAATTTATCAATGATTTCTTGGAAATTTTTAATACTTGGAGGCAATTGAGAAAACCAATCCATGGTTGGACCTGTTAAACTTCGTGGGAAGAGGTGCATTAAGTATGAATCATTATAGTCCACCTCCATGCACATGACATTAAATTCTTTGATGTGGTCTGCAGGATTTCTCCTTCCTTTGTATTTATCGAATTTGGGGATTTCAAAACCGGGAGGGAATGGTACCATTGCAATGTTTCAATCAAATGGATATGGACATAGGTTATGTGTATGGGGCTTCTTTGTCTTGCCCATCCAAAGGTCTTGCATTTCTTGTGACAATAACTTAATTTGTGATGCAAGATTGTCTTGCTGGTTTGGTAGAGGAACATATGTTGCGTATTGTGGGATGGTGGATGAAGTGTACATGGGATTTTTATATGATGGGGTGTATGGTGGTGTGAGATTATGTGAAGGTGATGGGGGTATTGATATATATGTTCCTGATGTGTTTGTATTGGCAATGTTCAATTGAGGGTTATAGTAGGAACCTTGTGGTTGTGTGATCAATTGTTGTTGTTGTACATACTACTAAGCAAGTGATGCTTGTTGTTGGGTTTGTTGTTGTTGATATTTTTGTTGTGTGGCTAAGGTAGCTTGTTGGGATTTTTGTTGTTGTTGCACTACTAAGGCAGCTTGTTGTTGTTTCTGTTGTTGGATGGATTGTTGATAAGCTTCTTGTTGTTGTGTTGCTAGGGTTGCTTGATGAGCTTGCTATTGTTGTTGTGTTGCTAAGGCTGCTTCTTCTTGTTGTTGTTGTTGGAAAGCTTGTTGATAAGCCTATTGTGCTTGTTGTAAAGTCAAAGGCCTGTGCTTGCAATGTAGGATTGATTGATTGTTGAGACATCTATGATGGGTTTTGGGTGTTGATGTTATGAGCGGGTAGTGGATTGTTGACGAGAGGTTGAGGGTTCCCTTGGTTTAGCCTTCCTTACAAGATAGTGGATGGAGGAATGTAAGTTGTAGGTCCCATTTGATTTTGCATGGTGAGAGAGACTGTGGGGAAAGATGATGATGCCATTGGATATTGCGATGGTAATGGAACATTCAAACTTTGTAACTGATTGAAAGGGTTCCCTTGATCGATGGGTAGGGGGTTCCCTTGTTGTATTTCAAGTGTGATCAAGGTATTACCTTGGTTGATGGGATTCGTAACCAATGTGTTGTTTTGATTTGGGTCAATGATAGATGGGTTTTATGTGGATGGTAGATTGAATTTAATAGCTTGGGTAACCGCTTGTTTCAATGTGTCAATGGGTTTGTTGGAGCCACTTTTCAAGGGTTGACTTTGTGTGAGAGTGTTAACTTGCCCTTGTTCTCCCATTTGAGGCTCTTGGTTCTCATTACCTTGTGTATCATTAGGCATACTTGGGGTATTTGTGATGATGGATGAAGATGGTTGTGCTCGAAATGTCGAGATTATTGTGGCATCATGGAATGTAAGTGGTTTTCCAAAGGTTGGTATCCAACTTGTGTCTTGGGGAAGTTTGGTGGTTAATGGAATGGTCGTTTTGTGAATACCCAAAGTTGTGTTTGTTCCTAGACATGAAGTGAGACCAAGGTTTTTTCCTAGTCGAGTTGCAAGACTAGATGTAAAGGGTTGACTTAGCACAAGGGATGGAGTTGATTGGATTGTAGGTGAAGTCAAGCCTTGTGTCAATGATTGTGCAACAAAAGATCGGAAAATTGGGGCCACATTTTCTAAGGCTTGGTGTTCCATGATTTCTTCTCTAGTAAGTTCAAATGGATTACTTGTCACATCTTCTATATCATATGGTCTTGATGGAGATGATGGTTGTTGTGAGGGGGTAGAATAACTCCTTGGATCAAATTCATGAGGATTGGGATCACTGATGATAGATGAGACTTTGGTTTTCTCCATGATTCTCTTGTGTTGTGATCTTGTTGTAACCATAGATTTTGTGTCACCTATGGGAGAGTTGTGTTGAGATTTGTAATGTTTGAACTCTCTAGTTGACTCAAATCTAGGTAAAAGAGACGCTCAGTCTTTTTGGAGAAATGATGATAATGGGGATGAAAATATGAGTGATGTGGTAAGTGATATTTGTAAACATTTTGGGACAACACTTTTGACTTGATTTTGATGCTTTGATGTTGGGATAAAGAATGTTTATGAACTTGTAAATCTTTAGGGTAGACTCGTGACCTTCAAGATGAACTAGTTCAAGGATGATAACTAGATTAACTAAGTGCATGGAAAAGGATACATTTTTCATACAAGGTAGCTAAGTTAGCAGTTGGTTTGATTTGATTTGATGTTTAAGTCAAAAAGTGTTGGTGTACTCAAAATTTTGCAAAGTTGGATGAAGTGAAAGATGAAATTTGATGAAGGGGTGGAAGATGTTTGACCAAATGTTTACCTAGAGTGAACCTCTGTTTTCCAAGACCAAGGTAGTGAGAAAAATTCTTTACCTCTAAAGTGATGAAACCCTAAGAACTCAATGATTTTGGTAAAATAGGACTCAAATGATTTTGGAAATAGGACCAATGATTTTGAAAATAAAACCCAATGACTTTGGATAATGGACCTCAATGATTTTTCCAATGTTTTATTTGTCTCAATTTGCTTGTTTTGGGTGAGTCAAAAATTTGTACATCAACGTGGGGTGTTCATTTGATTTAATATTGGATTAATGAAGTTATTTTTACCACATACACTTGTCTTGGTTATGTTTTCAAACTAAATGTTTATGTCAAAAACATCATAACTTTCACAATGTCCATTTTGTGAGAATCATGAGGTTGAAGCCATAATTTCCTATGTTGTCTTTGGAAAATATGGATTTGAAATAGAAGTCAAGATATTTAGAAATCACTAAGGATAAATCCTTAGGGCAAGAAGTAATATCAAGGCTAACTCAAGAAGTCCATATTTGAGCCAAATTGTTTGAAATTTCGATAGTGAATGTTTGTTTTTGGATCATTTTGAAACCAAGCAAGTTATTAAACTGACTCACAATCATTTACAACCCTAGGATAGAAATGACTATATTTTTTGAACTCCCACTTGGATTTCTCCAGTTGCGCTTATTCAAAGCAGATGATTAGAATCTTGACCACACTAGCTCCCCTCCATGGCACTCACTTCTACGGGTCAGCCAAGCTTTGAGTTCTCATGAATCTCCCATGATAAACTCTTCATCTCTACTAAGAACTATAAGTATGTGGTACGGCTTCAGAGGTCCGACCTCCTGACATCAACAAATATTAGGGATTTTTGCCTTCTACACAAAGGTTTGTAATAAGGGCATCCAGTTTAGGGGGTGCAATGATAAACCCCTTGTGAGAGGTCTCCCAACCCTTAGAACAAGGACTTTATGCATCATAAAGATAATGGGGGAGAGCTATCATGTACCGCTTCCCATTGTTTACGATTTTCATCGCAACCATAAATTTATATAGCAGTTTGGAAGAGCTTGGCTTATGCTCATTACCACTTGGGTCATTCCCTTGGGATGAGTACTTTTTCCCACCAAGGTAGTCCCTCTAAATGTGAACAATAGCGAGTAAGTACATTTATAGTTCAATCATCTTTGCTTGCATGAACAAAGAGAGAACACACGGTATGCCCTTTCCTCACACTAGCATGGTTGTTCAATTTTAAACCCAAATTGAAAATGTGGGTGATTTTGCAAAGTTTTATAGAATGTTTTTGTTTCTCAATATCATCAAACGGCATGAGAGAATTGCATACGCATTCACCAACATAATTGAAAATCACAAAACATAGCAAACAGTTGTCAATTTTAACCTTTCAAAGTATGATGAATTTATTTTAAGCGCCAATTGAAAGATGATTTTTCCTTGTTCAATTTTAAGCCCAATTGAAAGATGTGATATGAGGGTTCAATATTAACCAACTTTGAAACTGAATTTTAGGCCCAATTGAAAGCTAGTTGGTCCTAAGATTGTAAGTTTTAAAACCCAATGGAAATTTAGTGGTCCTAAAATATAAACCAAAGCAGCATATGGTGGGTTATAATTTCCCCACAAGTGTCAAAACAATGTTACAATAACTACAACTAAGAAAAACCAAAAATTAAAATTTTCAATTTTTTTCAATTTTTTTCTATGTTGTAGTAAATCACATTTTCAGAGGCCTTTGGAGCGGAGTTTGGGGTTGGAACTTGCATCAGTCCCTAAAAATTGATTGTTGAAGGCACTTGATTTTTAGGGACTAAATTAGTCCTCTTGGAGAGATTTCTGGCGATGCAAACGGATTCAAATTTTGACCACCGAGTAGAAATTTATGACCCCAACAAGTTGGGGTAAATTTTTCCCTAGTTTTTCTCCCAATTTGCAAAACCAGTTAGTCTAAAAAGAAAAAACAAGAATTCGGTGACATGTTAGCATTCAGATAAAGGAAAAAAATTAAAGCACATGTTGAAAAAACCAGTCATTAAACTTCTTACCAGAGTTGGGCATCGCTACACAAGATAGCATCGCAATTTGAACTGTGGGCGTCGCTCAGGTGAAAATGGGCATCGCTCTGTAGCAAGACCAATGAGCACGATAGCGTCACTATTTTGATGGGCATCACTTCTAATGATGGCATCATGATTTGGAATTTAAAAGCGTCAAACTGATGAGTTTGAGCATCGTTGTTTTCATTTCTCGATATCTTGAAATTAAATATGCATCGCTATATTTAAATCAGCATCAGTAGATTAAATATGTGTCATTGTTTCAAGTTGACCAAGTGTCGCTATATGGCGACGTTATTCAAATAGCATCGCAATTTGTGATGTGAACATCGTTGCAACCTGCAAAATAGCATGAACATGGAATTTGAGCTAAAAAAATAGATAGATGATTGGTTTGCCCTCCTTCTAGCGCCAGAATGTGATGTGACAATACTGGTGTGGGTCGAATTAGGCTTGATCCATCAAGAATCAAAGCATAATGAATCCACCAATACTCGAATCTCAACAAAATCAATCAAATGAAATTGAAACTAAACATTTATCAAAACCTAACATACTAAATTGTGAAAGCTTTCAAAATATCTACTCTAATCCATCTGAAACTTATCCCATTGTGGAATTGGTGTCATGTTGATGTGAAACAATGACCCTTTCCCAATCCCATGATTAGTGAGCTTGTTTCAGTGGATTCTATGGAAGAGAATCGATGAAACCATGGTGTTTGGTGTATGAAAACCTAATTTATGCTAAAATGAACATGATGCAAGCTAAGTTACCATGATTTTATGCTATAAATGATCTAATTATGCAATTGCTAAGCTAATCTAAGCTAAAATTATGCTAAAAGATGAAAACCCTAATTTATTTACAAACTAAGATGGATGCATGGAAGCCATTAATGGATGCTCTAAGCTATTACGCAATTAAAATGAACTAAAACAAGCTAAAAAGTGAGTAAAAGATGGGTGAGTATGTGAGTGAATTCAACAACATGACTTTGCAATAAAAGATGGATCCCTTTGTCTCCAAATAGTGATCTATTTATAGGAGAGCAAATGAGGAATGGATGGTTGAGATCAAAAAAGCTTAATCAACTGTTTGAGATGAAGGGGATGAGAGGCATGGATAATGGATTCTCATAATGGATGAGAATGTAAGATGAAAGTTAATCAAAGGCCCACACTTGCCTCAAACAAACACACTTTTGACTTGCTCACATAGGCCAAAGGTAACTTTCCAAAGAGGTTAAAAGGTTTAGCTTGTTCAAGAAGCCAAGTGAGTTGATTGGAGGAGAGAGAATATTCCCTTAGGATGAGGAAAAAGGTAATTTACAAATTAAAACAAAGTTTTAGTTGTGCAAAAAAGGATAAAGAATATTCCATGGGAATATTCCCTTTGATTAGAAGAAGATTAGTTTAATTTCTAATTAAACAAGGTTTAATTTATGCAATTAGGGAATTAGAAGATTTAAGAGACATTTATTAAATTAGATGATTTAATAAATAAGGGAGGGGGGAAATGATAATTAATTAAATAACATAGGGTTATTTAATTAAATAAGATGACTTAGGAGATTAAATTAAATATTTTGATTTATTTAATTTAATTAGATGAATTGTTAGTGCAAAAAGAAATGAATTAACCCAATTTAATTAATTAGGCTAAATAGATGAAAATGATGCAATTAATTAATTAACTAGGCTAATTAAATTAATTAAGCAAAAAGAGGATGAATTAAAGAGGAAATGATGTTAGTAAATCTAATTTAATTGTATGACATCGATTAGGATATTTTTCAGTGTCTACAGAACCAAACCAAACATCAATGTCCATTCTATTTCCTCAACCATATCTTCCACCCACACCTAGCCTTCCTCAATGTAGTGGAAAAGAATATGATCTTGTTAAGAAACTTAATACTCCAATAAATATCTCTCTTTGAGATTTGATTCAAACGTCCACTACATACCACAGGATGCTCTAAGAGGCTTTGTAGAAGATTGACACTTTACCTTCCATCAAACTGAATGATGTAGCTGCCTTCTTTGATTATATGTTGATATAAGAGAGGGGGACCAACCATGTCAAGGCTCCAGGTCATGGAGAGTCGAGAGTGGAGGGCTACCCTAACTTACCTTGCTCTAAAAGATGCCTTGGGGTAAGGATCGAGAATGATGAGCACTATAACTTACGTCTACCACTCTACAGATCCTGAACTTAGGTTTGGGCTAGGCGAGCTAGTTTTTGGAGTCGATACTATATCTCAAAAAGCTCTTTGTTCGAGGATGACAACGCAATTCTAGGATGACAACATAGTGTGTTGGTGCTCTCGGGTGCACTGGTGTTCGTATAGCTAGAAAATAGCAAGTACAATAGAAACTGCTAAAATACCTACTTACAGCCTAACTACTTGATAATGATGGGAGAAACAAAATAATAAAGTACGAGAAATGGAGATAGAGATGATAAAGCAAGTATATAAAGGCTAGCATGATGAAGATGATCTCACCAATGCACCAGTTCACCAGCTAGCTCTGTGCAAATGTTCACCTACACACACACAAGAAGGAAAAAATTGTTGGGGTTGTATAGGGGCTTGCCTCAGTCAAACCCTCATTTTGGTTTTTCCACCTTCACGGATAGCTAGAAAGCAACAAAGTAGAATATGCAATAAAGGAAAGAAAAGAGAGAAATACACACTACAAAACAATACAATGCTACTCAACCAAATCACAAAGGAGAGGAGTGAAACATTATGAGCTCCACCCAAAAGCTCACTAACCAATGGAGGAGATGTGGACTTGGAAAAGTCACCACAGCTGCAACTCTGATGAAGGGAGGTCTCATAAGACTCCAAGCCCACGCTTCTATGGCTTTCTTCACACTTGCAATGTGGAGTTGATGCAGTGCTACTACAATGGAGTGCCAAAAATGTTGCTTGAGAGTGAAGTGAATGCTTAGAATGCTCAAGAGAATTGCTAGAGAATGCAAGAGGATGGATAGAAGATAGTTAGAAGATGAAATGAAGTGAGAATGGATGAATTTGAAGGAAGAATGAGGAAGAATCTGCCATTTTTGGGTCGGTTGGTTGAAGAGGGATGTTACAAATTGACCCCAATTGGGTGTGTAATACCTCATCCAACTTCAGATGCAGGAATCTGTCAGGGACAATAGAGTGTCATGTGGATGTCTACGCATCGTGCGCATGTCCCAAACAAATATTCTCTCACCGACACAAAGGAAAAATGCCAAGTGGACAAAAGGCAGTTGGGTGATGTGGAATTTCACCATCGGATTTTATTTTCTAAGGTGAGGGTGTGTGGAAGCAGAATTTTCGTAGGGGGTGCAAATTTTCTCCTATACATTTTTCCCCCACTTTAGTGAGCACAAGTACTAATGAGTGCTTCGGTAAAGTAGATCGAAGAGTTAGTAGGGTTAGAAATTTATACCTGAACCGTTGAGGAAGCATACCGCGATCTAGCGAGCTCAAAAGTGCAGGATAGTAAAAGGACTCTACAGGTACTCTCCCTGAGGAGTTTCGAACAAAAGACTTTGTAGCCCCACAGAACTATGAAGTTTTACAAACTACACAAAAGGCCCTTGGACCAATAATGGACAAACCCCATAGGATGATATCATCTCATAGGCCTGCAGACCTGCAAGGATGCAACCCTGAGCTAACACTTCTTTCAACCAGTCAATCGCCCTTATAACATCCTTCCTTGTTGACAAAATATCTTTAATGGCCTCATTTCCTTTGGTTCGCACCCCTTGCAACCAATTTGCAGTAGCAAGAGTGGAGGCTTTCATCTTTTCCAGCTCGGTGATAGTTTCCTGAGGTAGAGGATTCACAACAGAGGCGGAGGGGTTAATAGATTGCAAGGGTTTCATCAAATCCTCCAAGAATTTCCTAAGTTTCTCATTTTCCTTTTTCAACTCATGCTTAGTCTTTATTTCCTTCCTCAATCTGCCCAAGATGACTACACTAGAACCCTGATAATCCTCAATGTCCTGTTCAACGGAAGTGGGCCCCAAATTGAAAGTCTGCACATTATAGTCTTTTGCAGATACCTCATCTCTATTCTTATCCGGAGCAGGGGTGGCAATGTGAACAACTCTGTTATGAGCCTCATCCCTCTCAATCTTTGAAATTACCCTAGCCTTCTTTTTACCTTTGTCCTTTCCAATCTTGGCTAGCAGCTCATCCCAGTTAGGTGAAGTATCCTCTCCAACAACCTGTTTTCTCCTTATCTCTTTATCCAACCAATCAGGGACATTAGATTCCAACTGCACCTTGCTTTGTTTCTCCTCCTCATGTTGATCTTTAGGTACTTCTTCACTCAAACCCTACTTCTCAGGAGTCTCATCTGTCTTACTCTCCTTTTCTTCAGCATATTCCTCCTTATGCTCAGGTGATGGAATCTTTTTTGCCTCATCTTCTCTTGGAGGGGATTTAACCTCTTCAGTTCCAACGGGGTGATTCTGCATATGCAACCAAGGGAGACTGCATTACCTTTTCAACTTTTTCTTTTGCACTATAAAGGTCACCCTCATGAAATTCCTCCCCTTCAGTATCTGGATGTTCTTCAACTTTCTCAGATTCACTTGGTTCTTTTTGAGCTTCATGGGCGGAAGGAACATCATCATGCTACTCCTCATCAGAAACAACTGGAGGAAGGTCTATTTTAGGCACACTATCCTTGGGAGGAGTCCTAGACCTCCTTGTATATACTCATGCCTTCTCCTCTGAGCTTTCTACATTTACCACCAGTGGAGTAACTTCCTCTTCTCCTACCTTGGAACTTTCCTTCTATGACAGTCTTATGACTCTTCTCCTTTTGGGCATAGGAACATCAGCCTCAGGACCGTGCTTTTCAATTTCTTTCTGTTCAGACCTCTTAGTCTTCAACCTTTTCTTAGCTATTGGCTTTCTCTGCTTTTCTGTTTCTTGGAATTCTTCCTCCTAAACACCTTTTATCTTGATCTTAAAAGGAGAATCCAACTTGCCTTTTCCCTTAGGATCCTGCTCAATTGACTCTTTAGAAGTGGAGTGAAGATCCAAATCTCCCATCAGCTCGTAGGTGCACTATACACCTTCATTCTATAGCTCCCAGAGTTTGTGCCTCAGCCACATTCTAGTAAACTTGGTGACTAGATCCATCAACTGCTTTATTTTTGTCTTTTCTTCTTCTAACCAATCCACATCACCAATTGGCCTATCCTTCACTGCCTCATAAGCATGATCCTGAATTAGGTTTCCATCATCCTCGAGTTGATCTGGGACTGCCTTCACATTATATAGTCGGATTGATTCAACTGGTAGTTGAGAAAACTTCTTCTTCCTAACTTCAAATTCATCACTACAATTGTCCTAGTAGTCTTCCAAATCAACCTTATGGCTATACTACCTACTGGCCTTCTTTTGAGCTTCACCTGTGATATCAAATTTGGACCTTTTGGAATGGAAAGATAAGCCAAGAGTACTCATCTCCTCCATAGAAGCCTGGGCATAAATAATGGAAGGACACGCCTCTCCATTGCCAATCCTCAAGGGGAAGTCTCCACCAAAACCATTCTTATGCTTGTCCCTCTTAATAATGGGATCAAAGTCACATATCTGCCTAGTGACTTCCAAAAGTATGACATGATCGGTTGGATACCTTGGAAGTCTGTAAGGGGCCCTTTGGCAACCATCAATCTGGATGTATGAGAAAGTTGGGAATTGAATAAACCAAGTACCATATTTCTTGATTAACTCTTTGGCTTGGTCTGAAATCCTCACATGCTCTGCTCCCCGAAGCAACCTGGTGATGTGCATGGTGAATGCATCATTCACCCTCCTATAACTCGAGTTTCCCAAATGCAACTGAGGGTAAACCTCATAGATAATATCCTGTCCAAAGGTGCCTCTGGTACTCAATCCCCTGTATGGATGAAACCTTGCAAGAGCATAAACCAAGTATGAGGTCATTGTGAAGGTCTTCATTTGCAACACATTGGATAACTACTCGTGAATCACCCTACTATTGACACTTTCCCAATGGTAGTCAGTCTTCTCCTGCTCCATCCTCACAATCACATGGCACATCCAATTTTTAAACATGCCAGCATTCTTCAATCCAACCACCCTGCTAAGAAGAGTGATGGCATCATAATACTCCTTGAATTTTTCCCTTAATAGCTATTTAGGAAACTTGGAATAATGAGACTTGGGCTTCTCCAGCCAGGAATTGATAAGCTGTTGAGATTTAACAGTCTGTTCATCATAATACTCCTGAGCTGCCTTCATGTTGAATGCCACCATGTGAGATCTATCCGGCATATCAAAAGTGTGAGCAATGGAAACAAGGTTCAAGTTCTCCATAATCCTCCCTTGAGGACCAATAATTCTCTGTGTATCACTGTCATAGTGCCTGGCACACTCAAGGACCAGCTCATAACATTGCACCGTGGAAGGAAAACCAACCACATGTGCTAATCCTAAATCTAACATCCTCTTAGCCACTAGAGGAAGATCCTGCACCGCCATTCTACCTTTAAACTCCTCATAGTCCCAGAGGCCAACATTCATATATGTTACTTCTGACTAGACAGAAGTGATCTTACTCTTAGGAATTTTTCTTTTGATGTCCATTTTAATCTTTTCTGCTTTAGACATTGAAGACCCAGTCACCGCCTTGCTTGATTCAGCTTGTACTTGATAAACAAACCATAATAAAGATCACAGAAACAAAGGTTAACCAACCAAAATCATCACTAAATCACATTAAACCTCATATAGAATGATCATGTTAAACTTCGGGTTTCAGGACCATCCACGGAATCCAAGCCAGGAAGGAATTTTGGGGAATTCCGGGCTAGACAGATTCTAGTGGAATAATCATGAAAACACCTATTAGCAATTCAATCCGATCATTATTAATCAATAAAAAACATGTGAGATCTAAAAATAGCATAACTAAATCATAAAATGCATAGTCATCCATTAACACATCATGCTATTCCATATTCTGTGATACTCCATCATATTTTGGGAAAATCCACTAGAGACAGATTTCCGTGAAGGCAGAGACACTTTGCAAATCCAAAAAAAATAGGGAGCCAAGGACTCGGGAAAATCTGGAGTTGACGAAAATCCGCGTATAAGGTAAAACTCTAAAAGCATGCAGATTCTGAGAAATCAAAGGAAATCGGGAAAACGAAGGAGATCGAGAAAATCTGCCAGAGCCAGAAAATCTGTCAGAGACGAAAAATCTTGAACTGAGGATGAAACTCGGACTGTGACATAAAATCACAATTTCACTCAGACCAAAGGATAGACCCTAAATTTCAAGAAACTAGGCCTGAGATGAGTTAGGTATGTACCTTCCATCGATTTTCTTTTCATTCTAGGCCAGTTTGGAGGCAGAATAAAGTGGAATGGTAATGCCCTAGGTTTCAAACCCTATACATCTGCCATTAACGCACATAAAAACTCAATATCCACTCAACTCAACTGCTAAATCACTAATAGGTTTTACTCACGACTTCTCAAGCACAACTCCTCACAATGTAAAGAAACAAACAAGCCCGAGACTTACTTGGAAGACCATAAATCAAACAATGCTATGCAACCCTAGTCATGAAATGATCAAACATTCAAGAATTCGAACACCAATAAACTTTGTAACACCAAAGCCTTATCCACAATCATCAATTAGAAACAAGGCAATTGAAAACATACCATTGTGAAGTGGAAATCGATCTCAGAAACAACAAATGCAAATTTAATGGCGTCCACAAAGAACAATGACAAGAATGCACTAGAAATCACCACTTAAATCAAACAATTCAAACTCAAATCCTCAAATCGAATCAAACACCTTCAAGAACAAGCTCCTCAGCTCAATCGATGACAAACAATAAGCATAATGGCATAAAAGACCTCAAAGATCGATTAAATACATCGTTCAAAGCTCGTATGAAGATAGTAATGTCGTCAACAAGATAGCCAGGAAAAAAAACCCGAGAACCCGCCAACAAGATAGAATCCGAAAAAATCTGGACCATGCATAATTCTACGAAGATTGAAAATCTCCGAACTAGAGTGCTCAGTCGGAGTCCGAAACAGGATTTGGGAAAATCTAGCCAGGGTGGAAAGTCCCGAACTAGGGTGAAAACCTGAAATTCACTCAGAGCCAAATATTTTCAATGAATAACTTAGGGAGATCACTTAAGCAATCAAAATAAACATTTAAGCACATGCCAAAGTAAGATAAAACCTCAAAATGAAAGGGCCAAGACACCAAAAACCAAAGCGAAAGAGGGTCCCTGCTTTCAACGGGGTGTGTGTGCAAAAACTACACAATAGGTAGGTTTCTCCTTTTGAATATCCTTCTTTTTCTTCTATGTTTTAGAAGGTGTGGATGTACTACCTTTTCTTTTCTTGGATTTAGGTGGTTTGGAGGAAAATGGGATTTCTTCTACTACTGGTGGCCTAGATTCTAGCACATTTTTCTCCTTAGACTCACCTTGGCTACAGGTAGGTGAAGCCATGGATGAAATAGGAGAACTTCCTCTTGTAGGTGCATCTTGTAGTTCTAGGGTTTCAATTACTATAGGTGCCTCAAGTAGACTGTTAATATCTTGACAATTCACAAAGTCTTCCCATGATACCTATGGATATTGGATCCTACGACTTCTTTTTACTAATAGGGCTGTTAAATAGTGATGTGATAAAGTTGTATCACTCTGTTTCCTCTCGTATTCAGCTGCCATCCTTTTTAGCATATTGTAGAGGTAATTGGGAACACTTACTAGTCTATTATGGTGAAGGTGACTTAGTAATTTGAAATGTATAGTGTATAAAATATTTTGTCTACCATCACAAGTAAGGTATCTAATAACATAAGAAGCATAGTTGGACCAAAACCATGGAAGGGAAAGTCTTTTTGTACCTTGGGATGATGAATCCAGGTTTTCTCCTAGTTCATTGAACTCTTCCCTTGCAACCACTATGTCTACTCGAAAAGGAAATTCTGCTCTAGTCCTCGACAAACCAGTTACTTGTGCAATTGCTTCTTTTGATGCATCCACTAACAACCCTTTTACTATGGCTTCATCATGATGTAATGTAGCTACAAATCTCCTAGTTATGTCATTATCAAACTCTATCAACTTTAGAAAGTAATCCAGCCAACCAACCCTTGTGAAGATAGGCAATACCAATGCATCTTCTAATATTTGTTTATGTGCTGATGGCTCTCTTCTAATAACATCACCTCCCATTGGTGACTCACTTTACCTCTGCTCAATGTTTTAACCTTAGAAATTCAACATAATTTCAACTTCACAACCCTCAAACCCTTCTCTTACTCTACTATTTTCACATGCACTCTTTACTACAACTGTAGTATAACTTCAACTTCCCTTCTCCTTTGTATTAGTTTAATTAGCTTAAAATTGGGTTTGACTTAGCTCAAAATCATATGATTTAGGGAATTGACAATTGAAATTAATAGTAAAAGGTAGGTGCAATTTAGGAAAAAAAGGGTTTGCATGTCAATGTCTATTTTTTGCATTTGGCTTTAGTTGGTGAAAAATGAAAAAAACTGGCTGATATTATTACCCTCCCACCAGCTGAAGGTTTGAAGTGACCTCACTTCAACTCATGATACGCGAAGGTATGATTATAGAATATGGAAATAAATTTAATGAATATATTGCATGATTAATTTAATATGGAAACTCATAATGAAATTGTTTAGAAATCCATGATAATTATGGTAATGTACTTTACATACCTATCAGAGGTGATTAACTAAATGATGCATGCGTGAAGTTGAGTAAAATGTATTCGTCAAATGATTTGATGTGACAAGAAGTAATTGTAGGTAAATGAATGATAAGGTGGTGGGTTTAATGAAATGAAACATAATGGAGGATAGTGGGTAGTGATGTGATAGTTCAAATGCTTGAAAATTGAATTGGCAACGTGAAATAAGATAAGCATGTTGTGTGTACTTATTATGATAAGAATAATGTTGCATGTGTTAGAAAAATGAGTTGAAAAGGTTTGAACTGCAATTAAAGTGGTACCAATTTTTGAAATTTCCTGATAAGCAAAATTGCAGGTACCTTTGGCATTAGGTCCCATCTGAATTATGGCAACTTTTGTGCTACAGGTCGCTACTACAATAGGGCTCTCATTGAATAGTGATAGTTGTATATATAAGATAGGTCCCTCTGGAAAAAGTATGTGCATCAGTGTTATTGTGTTGTGTGTGCATGTGAGATGGAATAAGAAATTAGACCTGAGTGACCTCAGGGGGTGAGTTGTGTAGCTCAACCACTGAGTCACTTGAAGAACTTGGTACATCTATTGCTACTGATTCATCATTTTTGGATATGGTATTTGTATTTGAATCACTGTAATCATTGGTAGGACTATACTACTGAGTGAGAGAAAGAATGAATTCATCTTTCTTTATCAGTTTCTTGTAAAGTTTCAACCTGTGGCCATTAACTAAGAGGGAGAACCTTACTGCATCTATGGTTTGTAACTTTATTACTTCATTAGAAAAGACTTGGCTGATCCCATAAGGTCCCAACCACCTGGATTGGAGTTTCCCATTAAAATCCTTTTATTTTGAATCATATAATAAGGCCCAATCTCCTACATTAAATTCCTTCTTGATATATTGGTCATGCCACTTTGTCCTTTATTTTTGTCCTATCTCAATGTGATGGATTGCCTCCATCTTGATTTCATCTAGCCCATTTAAGTGGTGTAACCTCTCCTTTTGAGCTGTTGTAAGGTCCATGTCCAACTCCACTACTATTCTTAATGTCTTGTACTCAAACTCTATTGGGAGGACTGTTATTTTTCCATATACTAACTCATAAGGTGTGAAACCAGTTGTTGTTTTCCATGATGTTTTGTATGCCCATACCGCTTCTGGTAATCTAGCAACCCAATATTTTTTGTGTAATTGCACTGTCTTAGTTAGAATACTTTCAATTTCTCTATTAGTAACCTCCACCTAGCCATTGGCTTGAGGGTGATAAGTTGTTGACTTTTTGTGCCTGATTTAATATTCTTCAACCAATTTGGTAATGAGTTATGAAGTAAATTGTGGATCCTAATTAGTCACTATCTCCCTAGGTACTTCATACCTAGTAAAATGTCTTCATACAAGAATTTAGCCACATTTCCATCTTTGGAAAACTATAATACCTTCACTTCCACCCACTTAGTCAGATAACCAGTGCAAACTAGAATGTACTCTTTATTGTTAGAAGTAGGTGAAGTTAGCCCAATAAATTATAGACCCCATTTGTCAAAGGTAGCTAGTGTTAATTGTGGTTGTAATGGAATTTCATCACTCCTTGTTGGTTTACCCATTCTTTTGCATCTATCACAACTCCTTGTATATTTGATCTAGAATCCTTGTGTAAAGTTGGCTAGTAGTAACTAGTTGTGAGGATTTTGAATGTTGTTCTTTTGGCTAAAAAGTGACTCCCACATGGTTCATCATGGAAAGCCTTCATGGTATAAAATATTTCATCTTCCCTTATACACCTCATGATATTGTTTGGGCCAGTGTAGAATAGGTAACCATATATCCAAGAATATGGAAAACACTTATGCACTAACTGTCTCTTTTCCCTTGGAGAAAAGTGTGGTGGAATCTACCCTGTCACTAAATAGTTTTCAATGTTAGCACACTAGGGTATATGTATATTAAGAGAAAACAAATTATCATTGGAAATGAGTCATTTACTATCCCATTTGTTGATTGTGTTGGCAACCTTGACATAAAATATTCTACTATATTAGCCTTACTAGGATTTTCCACTATTATGATATCAAACTCTTGTATAAGGAGCAACCATCTGACTAGTTTACTCCCTACTACAAGATTTTTCATTAAATATCTGATAGTTGTATGGTTTGTGTGGAAAAAAACTACATAACTAGTAATGTAATGCCTAAATTTATTGATGGAATACACTACTGCTAGCATCTCCTTCTCTGTAACAGTATAATTTAGCTTTACTCCTTGAATATTCTTGCTAATGTAGTAAATAACATATTCTTTGTTACCTTATTTCTAACCCAAAACTACTCCAATAGAAAAATATGAAGCATTTGTGTGTATATGGAAGGGTAAGGTCCAATTTGGCCCCCTCAAAATAGGTGCTTGTGTTAATTATTTCTTCAGTTCTTCAAAGGAATGTTGAATTTCTGATGACCAATCAAATTCTATGTCTTTAGTTAGCAGAACAAACAATGGTCAAACAATCTTATTGAAGTATTTAATGAACATCCTGTAATAGCCTGCATGGCCAAGGAAGCTTCTAACATCTCTTTGCCTCTGTGGAATAGGTAATGTAGAAATGATCTCTATCTTATGTGGGTCAACTTGAATCGCTTCACTGGATATGAAATTCCCTAGAACAACTCCCTGAGTCATCATCATAAAGCACTTTTCATTACTTAGGAACAAGTTGTGTTCTTTACATCTCTTTAAAATGTTTTCCAAATTGCTAAGGGATTCCTCATAAGTTTCCCCATATGTGGTGAAGTCATCCATATATATCTCTAGAGAGTCATGAGCATAATTTGAAAAGATGTTGAGCACTACCCTCTGGAAAGTAGCTGGGTCATTGCATAAACCAAAGGGTAGAATAGAGTAAGCATAGGTACCCCAAGGGAATGTAAATGTTGTTTTGTCTTGATCCCCTAGAGAAATTTTTATCTAATTGTAATCACTGAAACCATTTAGGAATGAAAAATACTTCTTCCCTCCTAAAGAGTCAAGCACTTGATCTATAAAGGGCAATGGAAAGTGGTCCTTCCTAGTGGTTGTGTTCAGTTTCATATAATCTACACATAGCCTCTATTTTCCACCTTTATTGGGAACAATGACTAAAGGTGATACCCATTCACTATGAAATATAGGATAAATGAAGTCTGCATCAAGGATTTTTTGAAGTTTAGCTTTTACTATTTCTCTCAAGGAAGGGTTCATTCATCTTTAAGGATGTCTAATGGGCCTATAACAATCATTTATATAGATCCTATGCATACATAAGTCAGGATCTATACCCTTCATATCATGGTAGTACCATGCAAAGGCTATTGTGTGTTCCTGCAAGACAATATTTAGGGAATTCTATTGTTCTTTAGTCAATGCATTGTTTATGTTCAACATTTTTCCTGGCACGATTTCTAGTGCTTTGGATGATTCTTGCATAGATGAGCAATCAAGGATAGGAATTATTGGTACACATTGTTGTGGTAGTTGTTGATGGTGTTTTCTGCACAACAACTCAGATAGAATGTGATATCTTTATCTCTCTCTTGAAAGGTAATTTTCTAAATGTTATTATTTAAAATCACCCTACTTCTCGGTGTCGCGTCATGATAATGTATAAAACAACTCCGTGAGTAATATGTGAAAAATGCTAGTAACTGCTATAAATTTTGCTAAAATGAACAAATGCCGAAGTAGAATTTAATGGAGCAAAAATAATATGGTGGATGCTTTCAACTTGGTAAAAACTAACCTGGACTCCAGTCAACAAAAAAAGAGATAAGGAATTTAGAGAGATTCTCATTCCCATTCTAACTCTTAAGATTAAAATAATGCAAAATGATAAACACTTTGAAATGTGAATTCAAATCCTAACGGAACTAACTTTCCTTGAATTCAAGATTAATCTAAATTCTATATGTAAAGAGGTGCAATCTTCTGGTTTTAATATTTTCGGGACATGTTTCATTCACCCGTTATGAACCCAATTGCAAAGTTTTTGGAATGAATAAACTCAATTGAAATCCAAGCATACTTGAAATATAAAGGTCCGGTGCTAATCTAAGGTGTGCCAACTAATAACTGTTAGCTATAAAAAGCCAGATGGGACTCAAGGATTGGTTTAAACACTAAACATTGAATCATGCTAACATCATCATTGAACTGCATCTAAATGTTCGCTGAGAAATCCTGAAGATAGAATCATAAGAACAATGCAAGATAAGTCAACACAAAAGATATCACCAAAAAATCACAATGCTTTCAATTGCATTGAATCATCAAACTCCAGCAACAATTCCAATGTTCTGTTACATCACTTGCTCAGAAATTGACTAGCTTCTACCTCTACTCTACTGCTAAATTCACTCTCTATCAAATCTTCTCCTAATCTTTCTCCCCTCACAAATGAGGCACAAATGCCATTTATAGAAAACCCCAAACATGTCGGCCTAATTAGATTTTACAATAATAACTGGCCTCAAAACAGGTCGGCCAAGAGAATTTCAAATAGGATAAGGTTTGTACTAAATGTGCTGAATATTATCCATGTCGCCTGTAATGACCTTAAGATCGATTCACGCAGGCTCTCCAAAAGTCCTCCACCAGAGATAGCTGGCATGGACTCTTAGGTAAGTCTCATTTTAATAAATTTAAACTGAATACCTCTCTTTTGGGCAGTAATGGTGTAACCATGTAAGTCTCTTTTAATACATTTGTTTAGTCCCCAAAATGAGCATCATCATTAATAGCTCACATGTCCAAATTAAATAAAATCTTGAGCCTAAAAAATCCCAGAGCATTTATATAAGGAAATCTCTCTGACTTTCGTGAATTTTTTCCACTTTTGAAAAATTTTAGGATTTTAAAAATCTTCAAGGAATTTTATTTCGTGAAAACATTTTAAAATTCCATTTTAGAAAAATAATCATTTTCGAAAATTTCTCCTGCATTCTCGAAACTGCACCTAAGGGGAAATTCATGGAAAAATCTGAAAGCGTGGATTTTACTAAATAAGGCAAAAATTTCAACAATAGCTCATCAAAACGAACCAAGAATGCATGAAACATCATGTAATATATCAAATTAAGCATGGGGTGTTGAGCATTTATCATCAAATTCATCAATTTAATCCCGTATTTCAATTTGCACAAAGCCTGGCAGAAAATCTAGAAAAATCCGGGTGGATCGGATTTCCGCGGACGACATAAAATTCTGGACTTTGGCACATACCCGGAAAACTAAAGAAATCTGGGAAAATCCGGGTTGGGCAAAAAAATTCCGGTTGCAGGAAAAAACCCAGACTTTGCTTTGATCCAGAATTTTCATGGAAATCGGGAAAATCCGGACGGACCGGAAAAATCCTGGACTGGACTAAAAACCTGGATTTTTGCATAGAGCCGGACTTTGAGCAGAATCCGAAAAAATCCGGACGGATCGAAAAATCCCGAATTGGGGTAAAAACCCGAATTTTGCTCAGAACTTAGTTTTTTCAAAGTGCAACCTAGGGAAATCACTTGGGCAAGCAGGATGAACATCTAAGGATCTCCGAAGGCAATGAAATCAATAAAATTAAGGGGCCAAAAGACACCAAAAGCCAGAGCAAAAAGAGGGTCCCCACTTTCAGTGGGGCGTGTGTGCAAAACTGCACAACAGTAGTAAGGAATGGAAGATTTGAGATATTTCTTCTGAGGAGTTGGCAGGTATAATGCTCTGCAAAAGATCTTGTAGGCATGAGAGACAGTCATGTTGCTATGAGCTCCTACCAGAATCATTTTGTATTATATGAGCAATCGAATCATCTTCATCTTGATCATCCAATAAAGGGTTGCGTTATATTGTCATCAAAGTTTGTAGGGAATAATGGTCTTCCTCATCCAAAGTGGGCCAAATGGTTTGCTCAAAATTAGCATAACGTTGGGCTGGAGGATAGAGGACCAATTTCTTGGTCACAGTCCCATTAGATATTATCATATTTCTAGACCTACAGCCTATGAATGCATTAGATGTAGCTAACCATGGTATGCCTAGAATGAGTGGATATCCAACAAGGTTTACCTCTAGTTGTAATATTATGAAGTCTACAAGACACTCCCAAGAATCTAATACAATAACCAAATCCTCAATGATTCCTTCAGGCTTGACTGTTGACCTATCAACCAACTATAAAACAAGTGGTGTAGGTCTAAGGTTGGCTAATTGAAGTAATTGCATTGTATATTTAGTCATGACATTTATTGCTACCCCTAAGTCTATCAAGGTGTTCTTGATAAGGATCCCATTAATATTAACATCCACTACTAGACTACTAGGGTCTATGTATTTAGGGACAATTATATTTCCTAGCATGATATCAACAAGGTTTCCTAGGACATGAACTATCTGAGGGTCCTTCCTTTTTCTCCCTAGTTTCTTAAGAAATAGGTCCTTGACTGTCTTGGTATAGATTGGAATGTACTTAATAGCTTGGATGAGGGGGATATTGATATTGACATCCTTAAGCTGACCTAGTAGGTTGGGTATGATGTTTTTGAATGGCTAAGCATTTAGGGAATGGAGGCTCTAGACTTGAGGTGGTCTAGTGTAACTATTTGACTTAGAATCTAGAGGTGATTTATCTGAAGCTTCAACTGCAGGTTCCTCATCCTCCATCTCAATGATTTGAGGGGATGAAGGTCTAGCTAGTTGTTCCATGACCTGAGATGGACATCATTCACCTATACCCCATAGGTGGGGTATTGCATATCCTCGTTAGTATAAGCCTATTGGATAGACTTGTTGTTAGGGTTAGGTGCAAGTTAAGAAGGTAATTATGGTGGTATTGGTGGTTGAGGTGTAGGATTTGATGGATTAGGAATAATGGATTGTTGTTGTGGCTAAGGAGGAAGCATAGGTTGTTGATAATTCATGTTTTGCTACTTCCAATGCTGACCTTTTTACCATTGTGGCTGCCACTGGTTTTGTTGTGCTAGCCATTGTGGATTATAATTGGAACCTTGGAAAGTTTTTTGTGGCTAAGGATTTAGTTGTTGTAGGTTCCAATTTTGCTGAGGTTGTTTCCATTGCTTATTTGGCCAGGGCTGAGAATTCCAAGTAGAAAAATTCTGATTTCCAATTGGAAAAGATGAATTGAAATTCAAAGGGTCTTGTGGCATACCTTGTATTTTTTTCCATGTCATTCTTTGAGCTATGTAAAATATTTGTCCATACTCTCCTTCAAGTGGTTGAAAATCAAGTTTCTCTATTTTGTCTTGTTGAATACTAGCCACCCTCTTGCATTTACATTTTGCTTTCCTTTGTCTACAACTAAGGTAGTATTTAGTGAGCATTGCTTCAACCTCTTCTTGCTTCTTCTTTACATGGAGAGTGTCTAACTGAGTTGCTAGGTGACTAATAATGTCCTTCTTCATGTTGGACAACAAATTACTTAAATCTATCTTTGAAACCCTAGTAGATGATTTAGTAATGGTGGATTTCCTCTCTCCTCTTGGTTTCTTAGTGAAGGTCCTAGAGTAATTTCTACACACCCTATATATTTCTTTAAATGGTAGTTGAGAAACATCACCTTTCCCAATAAGATTGAGGGAATCCATACAGTCCTCATTGACTCCCCTCAAAAATACTAACTTGAGGGATTCTTTAGATAGCTTGCTCTGTGGGTTTTTGTTCAAAGAACACATAGTCCTCTAATGGCTCATCCTCCTTCAGTGACATTCTAAAAATGTCATCTCTCCTCCTATCAAGTCCTCTATAATAGTCTTGGTACTTTTCCAAGAACAATATTTTCATGGTATCCTAGTCTGGAATAACATCCTTGCCTAATCCCATAAACCATCATAGGGATACATCTTTTAGAGTGGTAGGGAAGAGCTTGAGCCTATGAGAATCAAAGGTATATTCATAGCTCCTACATAGGACATAAAACCCAAACAAAAATGTGTCTAGATCTTCAGTCACCAAACCATAAAAGACTAATAATGCTAAAGGAGGGATATTCTTCAGCATAGTATCCCTTTTCTAGTGGGTTATTGGAAACTCAAAGGTCACATGTTCTGGATCATCCCTTGGTGCATCACTCATGGTTCAGTATGTCCCCTATGTTGGCAAGCTAGATGTTGGTGAAAGGGAAGGTTCTTCTTTTGGAATACCCTCGCTCTATTTAGTAATATCACCAATATCTTCTATATTTTCTTGGCATGTGGAGGGGATGAATCTCCCCAAAGGGTCTCTCTGCCTCCACATACAATAAATATGGATTTGTATAGTAACGATCCTGCACAATGTTAGTGTAACTATTTGGTATTTTGATAAGATAAAACCTAACAGTCCTAATGTTGAAAAAAATATAAATTATGAAATCTTGTAAACAAGTCTAATGAAAGTATCACTATCCTCGAAAATGGTACCAAAAATGTAGAGTCTAAACTAGTGTATTATAAACTTGGTGGAAATCACACAATTCAGAGGAATGACCTAGCTGAACAATCTACTCAAAATTATAAAGACTTCATTAAATTGTCAACCAGGGCTTGTAAAATTGTGATGGAATTGGAACTATATGTGATTTCAAAGACCTAAGATTACCTAGGTTATCCTATTAAAGGTATTCTACTTGTTAGAAAATCATAGAAACACATAACAATGAAAGTAGTAAATTGGCGCTAATGGCTATGAGTACCTACAACATTGTGACGAGCCCAGCTGGCTCAACCTCAACCTCTGAACTAAAACTATGTTTTTGTGTTTGATTTGATGAAATTCAAGCAATAAATGTAGAAGTGCACCAAACATAAATGGAGATAAAAACTGAAATTTAAACTAAATCTGAAAAACAACTTATGTATTATGCATTATTCAATTGCTACAAATAGATCAGGAACAACCAACATACCCAGATCTCTCCAGAATAATTAAATAAAGATCTGTACATGCATGCAAGAAATGTTAAACATACAATCTATAGTGAAGCTCAAATTGACTTATGAAATGAAGCCATCCCTGTAGCAAAGATTCGGTTGGTCTTTCACAGCCTCAAGTCTGCAAAACACTAAAGATCTCTCATTTCTCCAATGGAAGAATTTCACTGTAACCCTTGTCTCAGACAAATGCACAGAGAAGATAAAAAGTAGTAATTTCAAATAATCATCAATAATGAGGTTGAATTGCCCCTTTTTTCCTTATATCTCCAAAAAGGCACAAATTCCAAAAAGTGACATCACTTTTGCAATTAAATACATTTAAGATGTATTTAAATCATTTCAATAGTTTATAATTTTCACTTATGAAGTGAACACACCTTTTAAGTGACTTAAGTGATTTAATTTTTCACTTTATCACCTTAAGTCATCAATTTAATATATTTAAGTGGCTTTTTAACTTTTATAAAGTCAATTTGACTTTATAATATACCAATTAGTTAAATAATTAACTTAACCACAAAAATATTCATAACTCCCTCAATTCTCCGTGTTTTGACGTGCCATTAGAAGTTGGTGAACACTAAACTGCAAAAGCCTACACTGAGCCCAACACTGAACTGAAGGGGTGGAAATGACAATATCCACCAAACTCTGCCACTGAGACCCTCTATCCAAACATATTAGCCTACAAGGGTCCAAGTAATAGGCTAACCGCATCATGAAAACAAGATCACGCTTAAAAGGGATATTACAAAATCAGTAGCTAAATTATGTTGCATGACTGAATGCAAACCAACCTGAAATCCACTATTGTTCCACCCATCTTGGAGTACTTCATAAGCCAATCGGAACGCAGCATTCATGAAGAGAAATGTTCCGTTATTGATAATCATAATATGAGAATCTATTTCAACTTATATGCAATTTATGAAGTAATGACTAACAAATATAACTACCAAATAGAAATAAAACAACTATAAATATAGTGAAGAATAGTTACCTTGAATGGCCTACTCAGGTGGTTGTCTTCACTTAAACTAAAACCAAATCTAAATCTTTAGATTCCACACAACCATATCAATTTTAACTTCATTCATTATGCATTCCAAAAGATCACAAAATCTCGCCCAAAGATTATTCAAGAAAACTCAGCCCAATCAATACACCCGATTACAACTAAATCAAGTATAAATTTATACAAATCCATCAAGAGAGGAGATTAATTCAACTCAATTAAAATAAAGGAACTAATCATTGATTCATATATATAGGAATAGGTTTATCTCTCAAACAGTCCTAAACTAAAATCATTAACTACAACTCCCTAGATATCAAAGTGTGTAATTAAGATTAAGTTATTCAAATTGCAACTGGAAAGAAACAAGAGTTCCAATGGTATTAAAACTCTGCAAAATAGATATGCACATGGAACACATAATTAGTTATCCAGAATCTTATCAATAAAAAAATTCTTCTTCTCCAATGCCTTATTAACTATCATAATGATGCACAACTAACTCCATCAGGTGTCTCCACATGATAGTTATTACACTCAACTTGTTCTGGCACTTCCCTACTTCACTGTCCAAGACCTCCTGTGGTTGTGGGTTACAACTTTTAGTTGTCGCGGGCTACAATGTCTTCTTGGGCTACAAGAGGTTAATCCACAAAACGCATACACAAAGCTAACTACCATAGTTAAACACATAATTCTAATCATATTCCATACATATCCACATATAAATCATGCAATCGTACTATATCATAACTATATTTCCATTACTCTAATTTAGGTCCAAGGTTCTATAATAAGCATAAAAAAGATAGCATAGCATAGGAATATGTCTAAAAGGATTGTCTGATAATTTTTGTAAACATGCATAAAAACATCAGGAAATGGAATAATAAATGGACTCATCAATATGCATAAAAATATTTATTGTTATAAAATTTCTTATGAGTTGGAGAAAGAGTACTCAAGCGGGCTTTGAGAAGCCTCAACAAAATATGCTTTTTCTCTATAGGAGATAATTGTTTCTCTTGTGAAGAAAAAATTGCTCGCTTACCCCATGATGTTTTAAATATAATAGATGATGGTAGATGAGATGTAGGAGTAGATTGGAAACCTAAAATTGTTTTAGAAAGGTATGGTGTAGACTTCATATGATTCTTAACTCCCTATTTCATGTTTTCATTATATCCACTTTTAGAAATAATTTTATATCCAAGCCCTTAACACTTTTCCAAATTAGATGGAGAAGTCTTCTTAAATGTTCATGAGAAGAATTGATTCTTTCACAAGAATGCAAATCCTTTCTAGGAATCACTGACACATGAGGGATGGAAGCTAAGGAGCGCCCATCACCATCATGGGATGATGTTTTTGGATTTTTTGATATAGAACAAGATTGAGCAAATGAAACACAAGACTCCTTAGGTTAAGATTGTGATATTTTACCTTTTCCTACAAAGGAAGGTGTAAAATATAGTGAACCCAAATCAAAATTGTATTTGAAGAGGAAGTCATATTGTGATCATTATTTGCAATTTAAGAAGAATAATCACAAGATTGTGTTGGAACAATCTTTGATTCTATAATGAGGGTAGGTAAAACCATGGGCCCTACCTTAATAGGTAATATTATTGTTCCCAATGGTTGCCTACCAACATTATCAAAGCCATAGATAAAAATATTATTTGGTTGTATGAGATTCTTATCCACACCAACCTTATCTAGAAGATCAATGCTACAAACATTAAGACCCAATGCATTATCAATAAGAGTACGTCTAATCCTAGTTTTATTAAAGACCACTAATATCATTAAATCCTCATGTTTGTTTTGAACCTCAAGTGGAGGTTATTCATGTTGATGAAATGTAGCATCCAAATTTGTTGCCAACTGTATAGGAGCGAATTTGCACCCCCTACACAAATTCCCCTTTCACACACCCTACCTTAGAAAATCAAATCCGAAGGAAAAATTACACATCACCCAACTACCTTCCGTCCACTTGGCATCTGTCCTTTATGTCAGTGAGAGAATATTTTTTGGCAATGCGCACATGACATGTAGACATCCACACAATGTGTTGCTGTCCCTAACAGATTCCTACATTTGAAGTTGGCAGAGGCGTTACACACCTGATTGGGGTTGAATTGTAACGTCAACAACCTGGAAATAGAAGATTCTTCCTCATTCTTCCTTCAAATTTATCCATTCTCACTTCATTTCATCTTCTAGCTATCTTCTAGCCATCCTCTTGCATTCTCTAGCAATTCTCTTGAGCATTCTAAGCATTCACTTCACTCTCAAGTGACATTTTCAGCACTCCATTGCAACAACACTCCATCAACTCGACATTGCAAGTGTGAAGCAAGCCAAAGAAGCTTGGGTTTAGAGTCTTACGAGACTTCCCTTCATCAGAGTTGCAACTATGATGAATTTTCCAAGTTCACATCTCCTCCATTGGCTAGTGAGCTTTTGGGTGGAGGTGGTAATGTTTCACTCCTCTCCTTTTTGATTTGGTTGAGTAGCATTGTATTGTTTTGTAGTGTGTATTTCTCTCTTTCCTTTCCTTTATCGCATATTCTACTTCGTTGCTTTCTGGCTATCCGTGGAGGTGGAAACACCAAAACGAGGGTCTAATTGAGGCAGGTCCCTATATAGCCCCAACAATTTTCCCCTTCTTGTGTGTGTGTAGGTGAACATTTGCGTGGGGCTAGCTTGCAAACTGGCGCATTGGTGAGATCA